>JAVHNF010051969.1:2428-16612 GCA_034783455.1 Micropsitta finschii
TGGCCTATCCCAATCTTCTCTAACAAATCCCTTGAGCTTTACAAGGGCTCAGAAGGTAAAGCAAAATAAGAACTACCTTGTAGAGCAATTGTGCCACTATTTTTCTCAAGGAAATTACACAAACTGTACTTACAGTCAAAATCAAACTGCTTGTACTAACCCAGAGAAATAATTAAATTTTGAAAACCAGTTGAATTTGGTTACTTCTATGGCTAATCATTCTTTAGCATAATGTGTTGTATAAATATCCCAGCTTTATGTAGCTCCTCTCTTTTGCTTTCTATGTAGATATTGTTAACATATGACACATTTAGGAGAATGAGATAAATGAAGCCTGCTTTCTCAGTCTAGAAGTCTAGTGGTATCTGTACTTTTGTGAAGAGCTTAGAAAATCTGGTTTAAATTTTAATCCAAACGTTCTGTAAAATTAGCAGATGGTTGCTTGCACTGTAGCATTATCTAACTGAAACGAATGCTCAAAACTCTAAACACTTGTGCAAGCAATGAAAATATTACTGAATTTGAATCATCAAAACAAGCTCTTCTCAAAATTAGCACATCCTTTCATGACAGAGAAGACATACACATACACCAAGTAAGGAAGACTGCTTATTTTAAGGTGGTAAATTGTACATACTGAAAATGGCTTAATACTTCTAAAAGGAAGGGTACTTTACAAGTGACAAGACATACAAAGACATCAGCCAATTTTAAAATGAGTTATTCAGAAGAAATATAGCCTACTACATAGCTGCCTCTTCATTTTTTGTTTCATTTTCACATTGGTAGAAGCCAGAGTTACTAAAGGAGTTGCGGTTTCTGTTCTTTTAGTATAAATGTTCTGATTTAATCATTATTGAATTGATCACAGCAAAGAGACCATTTTCAGTGCCTTTAAGCAAACTGCTTGTCATAGCCTCTGAACATGTTTCTAGATAATTTCACCACTTATCTCGCAAGGCCACTCACCAGAATAAGGTTTCCCTGACATCAGGTCCCTGGAACTGCTTGCACAATATTCCTGGAGAAGGCTTAAAGCAGGAAGGAAGCTGATTTAATAAAGAGCAGAGGCATCGTATCACCCTTTCCTCATGCTGCAAAGGCACGTGAACACTTGTAGCAGACTTCCTTCTGCCTGTCAAACACAACAGTAATTACTGTCAAATAAATAAATTTCCAAGGTGGATTGCCTTGAAGATTTGGTCCTGGCAAGGTGGCAATACTTCTCCTCAGGTCAAGCTCCCCTCTCAACATAACTCTCTGAACTTAAATCAAAAGTAGGGTCAAAATAAGTGCCTTCCCTTGGCAATAGGTAAAATTCTCACATCTCTGCAATGAATCTATAAACTACATCAGTGTTCACCTGTAGGTCTCCATATTGATACCCTACTTTCTCTCCAGGGTATTTTTCATGATCTTATTGCCTGACACTCAGAATTGCAGGATGTCTAAAACTGTGGGACAGGTTTAAAACAGGTTGAGACCATGAAGAGTGGGTAGAGGTCTATCAGTCCAGCTCTGCACCATTGCCCTGCCTCAACCTGTTCCTGCAGGCCTTCCTGGGACAATACTTCTACGCAAGGCTTTATCTACACTTTCCTACCCCTTATTTACCCTGCTCCAGTAATGTCCTCCCTGAGTTTCTTGCTCTGCTTCCAAAAATTCTGCTGCAGTGTGCCCCGAGTCTCTAGCTTTTCATCTGCACTCTGCACCCCTTGTCTATAGCATCACTATCCCTTGTCCAGGTAATTATGCTTTAGGAGACAAGCACCAGCTGGCTGCTGGTATTATAAGCATTGTAAATTACTGAAATTTCCACTAATTTTGAACTCTGGAAGTCATTCTGTTCTCAGATGCTCAGTAAATCAATCTTTCTCGTTTTTTTCTTTATTTTTCTATGAATATGTGTATTGTGTCACAATAGCCTGCATATTTCTTTTGCCTTTTTTTATAAATGGATTTCCAGGTTTCTCAATTTTTTGCAAAGAGCATGAATTTCTAAAAATTAATGATCTGCAATCCTCCATAGACAACACTTCAAAAGAAATACAGGTGGGGAACATATGTTCTCGTCTTGCCAATCTCAGCTAATCTAATGGTTTCTGATAATATCTAGCAAAGTCCTCACAGACTGCAGGTACTGCTGCTTATGGATTTTGACATTATGTATGTCAGTTGTGGGTTCTTCTCCCCAACTGGCTTGTCTTATCTGTAAATGAGCCAGAAAGAATCACAGATTTTTTTAAACTCTCAAACAAAAAAAGCTGGAAAAGCAAGTTAAAGGCAGTTTTAAGATTTTATAGATGACCCTGAGTATTTTCCACCCTTGTTTTGCTAAGGATGGCTGCTTTTTACTAAATGTTCAGGGATCTTAGGCTTAATGATTCTTGAGTGACCCCCTGACTAAGATAGGTGGTAGGTAATTTTAACGTCCTGAAGATAGCCAATCTACTCTATACTTCTACCTATGACACACACATCTGGATGTAAATACTCCTGGTTTCCCCCTGTGAAAAGTGAATGGAATTAGCTCTCCAGCCACAATTTTCTCTTGTCATGTTTCTCAGCAGATTCTGTGTCTCTCTGTTCTCTGATCAGGAATACTGTCACCTTGCTGTCACCTTACGGCAATGACAAAAAAAAAAATCCTTCACAAATCAGCCATCAGCAATTAAAAACCTGGCTAGGGACAGCCTCAGAAGTTCAAGATGGGGATTTTTTTTTTCCTATTTTTTTTTGTTCTTCCTATAAAGCACTTTGCCTGGAAATCTGTTATAGAATTTCTTCTAAAGCACCGTATTACAAGGTACCTAATCTTGCAATCATGCACTGAAAACAGAAGAGTAACCAAATAAACAGGGGTGTTCTTTCCTCTGCATATGTTCAGTGAACATTTGCTGCTGTGGACAGACTGTGGGAATTCACGCAGGCTAGTGTGCCCATCTTTTGCACAGCCCCTTTTTAGATTCAGGTGGATGACTTGGCAAGATCCTATGGGATTGTTTGATGTACAGATGCTCTGAAGTGTAACAGATTTGATTAGAACAGTAGGCAGCTTGATTTCTTGTATGAGATTATCTTATGGTTTCTCACTTATGTGCTACAGCAATAAATGAATGGTAGCTCTGAAGCTAACTGGATGCATTTAATTTAGATTATATTGGCTCTCAAGTCAGAAATAATACAGACATAAACACAGGAAAAGAAATCTAGACAACATTATGTACCTGTCTGACCCAGGTACTGAACTTGAACAACCTAAAAGAACTATGAAAATCAGATAGATAATATTTTAAATGCTATTTGAAACATTTTTTTCACTTATTCCTCAGTATTTAAATCCTGCCTTCCAACCCTGCATAGACATTTTCACTTCAGTAGATGTTTCCCCTTTGAGCTTTTCTTATTTAATATATTTCAAACTGAAGTCTCAAGCTGCTTGCTCACCTCTCTCTACTTCAACGGATCAGTTGAGAAGGAAGGAGAAAAATAGCTCAAGCAGATGTTTCAGAAGTTAGAAATGTTAGAAGGAAAAGTGGAGGTTGCTAATGTGGTTTTTATATTCGTGCATGGGAGCATTAACAGATGCTCACAGACTAATAACTACTTCTATCATTTTCCATGGAAACTGATAGCAAATTTGAATTTAAAAAGTTTCTTTGAAAAGCTCACATGGATTAATATGATTTATTGCATACAGTGAAAAGCAATGAAATTTTGCCAGAGAAGCAGTTATTGTATTTCAAACGAATGAAAATGAGAGACCCTTACCCCAGGGAATTTAGCAGGTTGTGGCTTCCCTGTGTTTGGGTGTACAAAACACTGATAAGGAGAAATTAACTTCTCTACACTGAACTTCACAAGACCCAGTTATTCACAGACCTATGCTCCTTTTTGTCTCTTTTAATACACTGAAAGTCATATGAAGACACCTCTAGTACATCTTAGTTGCAGTGACTATTCCTCTTAAATACAAGCAAGTAGGCTTAGTGCATGTATTCATACACAATCCTGACTTGATTGGCTAAAGGCAACTTCAGAAAAGCAGTATACCCTGAGGACCACCAAAAGGTTTATAAACTATTGAAGGTGATTTTCTATAAGTGATGCCCTGCTGGGTGTCAAAAAATTAATTAAAAATTTCCAATCATTTATATCCTAGTGCACAAGTCTAAAGAGGGGGTACAAAATAAGAGAAAAGCCAAGCCTGTTGATGGACTTGTTAATGCTCATCTTCTTCTTAGTCTCTTTTTGGACTATGTTCCCAGGATGAGGACCATAACAGAGATTAGTTCTAGGGAGTAACAGAAGATGGCTCAATGGAAAAGGCTATCTCTGACACAGACAAGCTAAAGTAAACAGAAATTAGGAGCACTACTTTAGAATATTTTTTGCAGTCAAAGGTGGCTGTTGATGGAGCAGTGAGAGTTCCATACAATACCATGAACAAGTTCAAGTTTGGTACCTGATGGGTTAGTTACTGCACATACAAACAGTATGAAACTATTCCAACTTACATATTCAATGAGACAGTGAAACTAGGTGATTTACCCAAGGCCAGACAGCAAACTGTGGCAGAATGGAAAACAACAAAACCCCACTCCTTTCATATACTCTTTGTCCTATTGTGTCAGCCATAGGCATTAACTGATGGAGACTTCTGGCTTGCAACAACATCTTACAGGATCCTACTAAAAACCTTGATCTATTTCCCCTTGATAACAATGCTGTCCAAAAATCCTTTGATTTCCACAAGATCTGAAATGGATCCTTTGCAAGTGAAAAATTAAGAAACCCTTGAGTTTTTAATGATAGACACACATTACATACAGAGGTAAAAAAGTTAGTCATATGGTAAAAGCAGCATATGTCAAACTGTTATGTTTTTTTTAATGCACTCTTCTAATATGCTTTACATATTCTATATTGAGAGATGGAAGAAGCTTGAAGCACCTGAGAGAATAAGAAATGCACAAAGTTGCAGGGAATACATTTCAGAGAATAGTCATTATGTAAGAAGCAGCAATTATATTTTAGAATAAGACTTGTTATTTATGAACCAAAAACTATGGTTTGAGTTTTGTTTGTAGAGCAGAAATAAATCTTTACACAGGAGAAAAACAGATTGTTATGGCAGCTGAAAAAAATTCAATGGACTTGCAAAAAATGCTACACATGTTTAATTCAGACCTATATACATAGCTAGCACTGTGGGAGATTTGTATTATCTTCCTTTATTTTTTAATTATGTAGTGTTTAAAGCATTTTTAATATAGAATAGGATGTAAATATTCAGTCTCTCCTTTGTTTACCTTCTTTCTCTTCCATTTATCCGTGGGGTCAGAACTTGCATCAGCTAAAGTTAACTGCATATAACTGCACAAATGGGGTCCCCCTGCCTATGGCAGGGGGTTTGAACTTGATGACCTTTAAGGTCCCTGCCAGCCCAAATAATTCTAAGATTCTATGAATTCAGTAACTTAACATATGCAGGAAGGGGGGGATCTTTTACACTTTTCTCCACAGATGATCCTTTTTGCATAAGTCTTTTGTTCCATAATTTCAAATAAAAGGTGCACAAAGTTGTTCTTCAGTGAAATTATGAATTCTTAAGCTAAATCTGCAGCAGATTTCTTTTATATTTTTTTATACTTTACTATAAGCAGATAATGAAAAGATCAGCAAGATTCATACACACTGTTGCTTAGGTTAGTCAAATACATACTCTTAATTCTGAAGATACATTTAAATGCTATCGTTTTCCCTTCTGACAAAGGGTTACTGATTAGAATATACCTACCCCTACCCCACTAAAGGTGCAGTACATGTTGCAAGCTTATGCCCCAATCAGGGCCCACTCTGAGAAGGTGTCGGACCACACGGTTTCCACTGGTTGCATAGTCCATATATTATTCTGTGATTCTCTGCTGAAGATTGGCATGAAAGCCATTTTCAGAAATTAATTTCCTATTCATTTTTTAGCTATTAGCGTTTGGGGGCAAGTGATAATATAAACATAAGTCAATATTTGTGACTATGGGCGTACTTTGAAGAAATCAGTAGAGAACTATTAGTACTATCCATTCTGGACACTTGCCTGAGTAATGTTCTCTTAGCTCCTATGATCTCGGGATCTTATAATTCTATGGAAAAAAAAAAATCAGATGAGTGCTGGGATTTTACTTAGAGAAAAATAACAATATTCATATTTTCAGAAGTGAATTCTTGTATTTTCATCAGAACTAAGAACGTTTTCCAGCACATTTGCTTTCAGTATTAATTCATTCCTTAAAATACTATTAAAATAATATAAAATGACTGGTTTTGAACTCACAAAAGCTTAACTGAGTGAAATTTGCACAGAGCTGTGCCTAAGTAGTATATAGTGGTTTTCCTCTGAAACACAGCATGACTGTGTTTTCAATATAGCATTTGAGCTGGAAAATCATATCACAAAATCATAGAAAGGTTTGCGTCAGAAGGGACCTTAAGGCTCATCTAGTTCCAACCCCCCTACCATGGGTAGGGACACCTTCCACTAGGCCAGGTTGCTCAAAACCCCATACAGCCTGGCTTTACTTTAAAATGATGTCATTTGACTTAGATTATATAATTATAAAAATTTGGGTTATTTATGCTTTATGCATTTAATACAATAATTTAATAATAAATTAGTAACAGGTTTTTTATACATATATAAATCTGTGTCATTAAAAAATTATCTTGTATTACAAAAAGGATCCAGAAATAAGTTCACTTTCATATTTCTTATTAATCTACTTTTTTATTCAATAAAAAAAAAAAAAATGTAACAAAAAAACCCTCTTACTGACCTAATTCCAGAACTATTGATTGACAACACTCCAAAATTAGTTCTGCTAGTCACAAACAAAAGTATCTGCCTAGTTCATCTACCTTAGACAAGTTTCTCTTTGTTCTGTAAGGCATACCTCTCCTCCTCCTGGTCTTTCTTCCATCTATGACAGGTATTGCTGATAGGAAACCCGGCAGTACCTGCCTCTTGGGGTGTGAAAGCTTGCTTCATTCCTGCCAATACTCCTGTGAATTGGTTATATGAACACAGGCTGTTCAGTGACCACCTAGAGCCAGAGCATCTGACAGATGTCACAGTATCACTGAATAATTTAGACTGGAAAGGATCTCTGGAGGTTATATCATCCATCATCCTGCTTAAAGCAGGGCTGACTTTGAAGTTAGATGTGGTTGTTCAGAGTCAAATCCAGCTGAGGTTCATGTATCTCCAAGGAAAGAGATTTCACAGCTTCTCTGAGAAAGCCAGTCTGATCTTTCATCACCCTCACCATGAATAATATTTTCCTTAGATTCTCTTGGAATATCTATCATTGAAACTTATGTCTGTTGAATCTTGCCCTCTCATTGTGCACTTGTCAGAAGAGTGGCTCCATCTTCTCTATAACTACTCCTTAAAGGAAGTTAAGACAGCATTTAAGTCTCCCATATGTTTGCTTGCATATCCATAACTTCATTTAACTCAGATGGATAGTACTTCACTTCCTCAGACTCTGCCACTCAGCACAGGAATCTGTAAGCAGATCTTACCAATAAAAAGTTCACTGAGAAGTATTTCAATCATCCACACTTGCTTTCCACCATGCTTGCTTGTTGGAACAGACCACTCTTGTGCCTTGAGGAGCTTGATCTAGACTTTTCCGTCTCTGACCTTGGCTTTCCCTTTGCAGTTTCTAAATCTTTTCCCCTCCCTTCCCTTTTTTCTGACTGATGTTTTCTGACTTTTCTTAGACACCTTTTCCCAGAACTCACCAACGGGCTCAGCTGTGTCTTGCATGGGCAGTCCTTCACCTCTTTCCCCACTGGCAGCCCCTGCAGCCCTCCCACTACCCTGGAACTACACCCAGTACAATCCTACTTCTCTGTGTATTTCTGACAGACTGTGGCAATCATAGTTCTTCCTCCTGAAGACACCCTAAGGCTCTTGGGAAGCATACAGCTGCATCTTTCTGAACTATAATAAATGCTGTAAAATTCTTTACAGCTTACAGTGATATGACTATAGATACCTGTCAATAAGAATTAGATTCAGATCAAAATTTGCAGCATGTGAATCAGTTATGCATGCTGTGCAAAATTAAAATGGTGACTATTTCTGCTAACTTTTGCTTTAAATTTGCAACCTGTAACCTAAGATCTTAGTCATTGCTCACTTGCATCAGAGTGACTTTGTTAAATTTAATTAAGTATAATTGTTTGCAATTTATACTAATTTAGTATTAACTTTAGTTCACTTACAACTCTATCATTTTCATTCAAATCTGTAGAGATGGATGCATTTATTCTTTTGAGACATTATTTAAATGGTAAGGACATTTCTACTTGATACAGCTTTCTGCCAGAGTAAAGTTACAAACCCAGCAAAATATCAATTTTTCCTTCAAATGCAGTGACTTAGGATTTTGTAAAGTAAAAGGTGTGTGGAATTTCAAAATATTGCTTGAAGAGACTTGTATTTATTTATTTAGCCTAAAAATATGGCATCTATGTCGATAAAGGGAGGATCCCAGGGAGTGAGTGGTTGAGTTATTCATATTATTTTTACTTGGGCTCCAAAGCACAATAAAGGTAAACTAAAAAGGTAGTTACAGAAAAACCTTTTCTTCTGTATAAGAATTGTTCTGGGTTTGTGGGCATTTACAGTGCATAACTGTTAATTTTTATTTCTTTGTGTCCTGCTGTGGCATAAAATTATGGTAGCAGAATGTCAACAAAGGTTTTGCACACATCTATTGCTTATTATATGTTTGTTCCATTGTGTTTTCCTTTTATTTTTATTTCTTCAAACATAAGCTAATATTTAGACCATCTAAACTGTTTCAGGTTGTGTAACACCACTGAAACTGTGAACTTTTTAGCCTCCAAAATAATCCCACAATACTTCTTTCCTGTGCCAACATTTTACTTATTACTGGCCCTCCCAGGCCAAGGAGCCAGAGCTACACAAATCGTGGCTCCTCCAGGATACAGAGCTAACGCAATCCAGCTGTAAAGGGAAGCTGAATGAGTGTGAGAGTCCATCTGGAGCAGTGCACAGACACAGACTGCCTGTGAGAATCTGATCCAGAACACATTTCATTCGATCTATTTTTTTCTGTCTAAATGCCTATACTTATTTTTCTGCAGTATCTGTATTCCTATCCCCAAGTCATACTTTATGATGTGTGTTTTATCCTTTCAATCTCATAAATGTATTAATTTATTTGTATGCCTTTGAGTTTTTATCATTTCTTGCTCGCTGTTCTTATGAACCACATCTTTCACATCCACAATCTCATTTCTGACAGGTTAGTTTCATTTCCCTTTCCTCACTACCTTATCCAAACAGTAAACTAGAAATAGCATAGCTCAAAAGGAAAATTTGATTGTCACCACCACCACCAAAAGTTGACATATAAGGAAGATAGCACACTTCCTTAGCATCTTCATGTCTGTTTAACCAAAGCAACTGAAATGGAAAGAGGATACTTGGTGTAAAAGCAAGGCTTCAATAAGGGAAAGTGTTCACCAACAAATAAAATGACGAGGTGCCTGCTCAGCCTCAGGAAAGGTTTCCTAATACCTCCCTCCCTAAGACTCTTTTTGTGGCTCTAGGCAGTTAAAAGGATGTAGCAGACAGCACAGAAGCAAGAAAATAGGTCATGCCTTGTTTAAAAGTTCATACTGCACAGTGGTTCCTGTCCTCAAAAGCTGTTTTATTTCAGAAAAGCAGCAGGCTGAGAGCACCACATTTTGCAAAAGTTATTCACGACAGTCTTCTGGGGGTTAAAAGAGAAGAAAAAACCCACACAAACAAAACAAAACCAAAACCACACAGAAGACGAAAACATAACATAGTTGCCACATTAAAAAAAAACAACCAGTGTTTTTCTAGAACAAAGTCAACATTGCATTAAGTAGTTCTGATCAACTCTTCTTTTGATATAACAGTTTGCTTTAAAGGGAAGAATTTAAATTATGTATGTAGATCTACAGATTTTATCCTGATTTGGCTCAGAGAGCAGAACTACTGTCTGGAAGATGCAGAACTTCACTGACTCAGTCAGCACGCATGTTAACTGGTACTTGCTCACAGATAGTGACTGGGACTCGCTGATAAGTAGTAAATGCTCCTCTTTGTCTACGACATTTATGCAATAAAGCAATGGTTGTCATTAGCCATGCACAGAATAACAAACATTTAAAATAATTTTGGGGGGTTGCTCTCAATTATTTTTATGCTGCTTGGCATTTCACTTCCCATTTCATTACACTAGATCAGTTTTTATCACAATGCTTAGCAGGTTGCAGTGCTTCCCAGTCAAAGCTCCAAAGTACCAGTTATGTCTGCATTATTCTTGCCTGGTAATTTGATGCTGTTAACCAATCTCCTTCTTGACTGCAATGACATAGTTCTACAGTACTTCTCTCTTTGACCTTTCAGGCTCAGGCTCAGAGAAAAGAGACCTATCTCGCAGTGCTCCTGATAAAGCTTCCATTTGCTGATAACTCTATTTAACCCACAGGGTGCACCAATCTTCTCAGTAATTCACCTTTTGCTATTCAAGCTTCAGCAGTAAAATAACCTGATGGGCACAGGCTGATTCACTTCAAAGAAGTACTTACCATTCAATCTTCCTGGGTTTTCTTTGCAGAGAGGCTTTTGTCTAGTGAGGGAAGATGCACAGTCAATGTGCCTATGACAGATTACATTGGCTACATAAAGATGCCAAGCTGCATCCAGACATAGCTCTGAGATCACCATGATACAAACCGAGTGTATCCCTCACCAGCTGCTGAATGCTCCATGACCTGTTCTGCACATAGTGTTCATACAGTCATACATGCAATGACTGTTCCCCTTCTCTTACTAGCTAAAATCTTATTAGATCACAAGTAATTAAATATCATGATCAGTAAGCAATTTTACTTGGTACCCATACACTAAGGATCACATACACGTATTACACTGCATAAAAGACCCAACGACTGAGAAAAGTATCAGATAGACAGAAATAGGCAGGCAGAACAGAAGGCAATGGTAGATGCAGATACCAATATTGCAAACTCTTATTAAATATTTTTAGTTCAGCTCTCAACGTCAGTGCAGATTATTTTTGAACACCAAGGACAAGTACATGAGTAACATGGGGAAACAGATTAATATAGGGAAATAGAGGAAGTGCTATTAGTAGTAAGGTAAACTGATTAAAAAAAATCCTGCAACCTCTCCCAGTGGTGTCCAAAAAAGTGGTGAGTTTTCCAGTCACACTTCTGTACTTTCTTTGGTGACATTACTGTAGCAGCAGAAAAGGAAAATTGGTCTTTTCCAACTACAGTGTCTCTGACTTAGGGGTGAGACTATTTGGAGAAAAGTTAGGTTGAAAAGCAGGCTCTAGATGTTAAGTCTATGGACTGCAGAAAGGAACAAGTCTGAAAATTCCCTCTAGTCTGATAGTCCTTTTAGCTCTCAGAATCTTCTTCAGCACTTCTCTTAAAAAAGCCATATTTTTTACAATGCATATCAAGACAAAGGCTTAATCTGCCTATATTGTGCTTTTATTCATTTATGTTCCTACACACACAACCCATGGTCTGCCACGTTCATCTGCCAGTTTTTCTTCTGCACCTCCCTTCATATGATCTTATTCTCTTTCTCGTAACTGTACCTAAAATTGGATCATCTTTTCAGCTGTTTTGCCCTTTTCCAATTTTTCTATTTAAACAAATTCAGCACCTGCCACTAATTCTGCCCTTTTATTGGATGCTCCGATCAACATATTATGGCTCAGACAGAATGCAATGCGATCTCAGAAATGCACATGCAGTTTACAGAAAATTATGACATACTAAGAAAATGAAATTGAAGCTTTTATGAACTACATGAAAAGAAAAATGTTAAAAGATTGGGGTGGGAAATTAAAGTGGTCTCATTTTTTAAAGAAAGCAAGTGCCCTTAAACACCATTTCTAAAACAAATCCCACATAAACCAGAATGGGGAGAAACAGCACCTCATAAAATGATTTCATAAGTAAAAGTTCTACCGAAATCTGTATAGCCGTGCTTTTGAAATACCAGTCTGACGATTAAGACAAAAGCAATTTTAATGATCAAAAAAGATATAATGATCCTAGAGTTTGATGAATATGACAATCAAAATTATCTTAATTAATTTGAGATAATGATGGAATCAAAACTTGCCTCTTAATGGAAGATGATAATCTAATTGCAAAGCTGCTCCAGATGTGAATATACCAGAGGGAGTTAAAAGAAAGTGTCAGAGTTCAGGTTTATTTTGCTGCAAGAAGGAACATAAGGTGTTTTCTATGAATTATACAATAGTAAATACATTCAGCTTAGGTGGTGAACTGCAAAGCATGCCATTAATATTGCTATTGGAAAAGTCTAGAGCCTAGCAATATGCAAGAAAAATATATTTATGGAAGAAAGGCATCTCTCCAGACCTTTCCTAAAAGTCCTTCCTGTGTCACCCAATAGTTTTTTTCTTCCTCCATTACTCCAAATACTTTAGGTTATTGGAAAATCCTTACTCCCTTACGGACACCAGATTTGTGACATACATCCAGTGCTGCATATTATGGCAAGTGGGAGGACTTTATCACTTGCATTATAACAGTGAGAGGATCTTATCACTTGTATTATAACAGAGAGCAAATAAAAATCAAGTACAAGAGAATAAAAATGTCTTAGTACCATTCTTACATACAACTCAGCTGAAGTATCAAGTTCTCATCAGATTTACTATGACATTAATAAGAATCATGAGTATTGCACAACTTTTGTCTTTCTAAGCCATTTAGTAAAGTATTTCTCCCTCAGGAGTTACTACTTTTCTGTTTAAACTGAGACAGTCTAATTTTGGCAAAAAAATAAACAGGAAGACACAGGCAGAAATACTGCCATTGTCACAGGCACAGTTAAGAAATAAAGTTAATTGTGACAAATGAAAAGCTGAAAGATAGGTACCTCTCCTACATACGTAAAATTATTTAATGAAATCTTACAGTCCCAAAGCTGGAGTGCCTTAGTGCTGACAGAAGAAACAAGAAAGAAGCAGGCAAGTAGCAGCCCTCCGAGCCTGTCAGTTGCCTTTTATTATTATAGGACAAATATGGCACTACGCTGAGATCCTTTTTATTCAAATTCAAAAGAAGTCTAAAAAGAGTGGAATATTGCATACAAATTATTCATAGCTTTATTCATAAACAGAAATATGCAAAGCAACAGAGAAGTTTTCTGTTATGTTTATTTTAAAATACATGCAGTAATATTGCCCTTGGTATATGTTGCTTACTTTTTGGTCTTGAAGCAGACACAAGAAGGCTAAACTCAAGGAATTCCTATTTATGAATGGAGCTGGAATGACATCTCACATTTATTTTTGAGAAAGAGATAGAACAGAAGCTGTATATCACTGACCTTCAGCTGATGAGTTCTCTGCCTTTTGAAATCTTGTCCTGGGTTCAGCAGTAGCAGTCATTTTTCTTCTTCTGAGTAGCTGGTGCAGTGTTGTGTTTTTTACTTTCACCCTCTACATTTTACAACTGAAAATTATACTTTGTGGCTTCACAGAAAGGGATCTCATCACTGCATTTCAAGGTGTAAACCATTTCTTATTTATATTGGGTTTGCATGGCAAGGTTTTGGTAGCAGGGGGGTTACAAGGGTAGCTTCTGTGAGAAGCTAATAGAAGCTTCCCCTAAGTCCAATGGAGCCAGTGATGGACCTGCTGCTGGCCAAGGCTGAGAGCATCAGTGATGGTGGTACCACCTCTGGGATAACATATTTAAAGGGGTGGAGGGAAACTGAGCAACTACAGCCAGAGACAGGAATGAGAATGTGTGAGACAAGCAGCCCTGCAGACACCAAGGTCAGTGAAGAAGGAGGAGGAGGAGATGCTCCAGAAATTTCCCTGCAGCCCATGGAGAGGCAGGCTGTGCCCCTGCAGTCCACTGAGCTCCATGGTGGAGCAGACCTCCACCTGCAGCTCATGGAGGACCTCACGCCAGAGCAGGGAAATGTTCAAAGATGGCTGTGACCCCAAGGGAAGCCTGTGCTGGAGTAGGGTAGCATAGGAGTAATCTACTTGCAGTTTGTCTTCAGGGAGTCCTTATCTTCCAAGGTCTCTCAGG
>JAVHNF010051975.1:2361-17594 GCA_034783455.1 Micropsitta finschii
AAATTTAGTCTGCCTTTAAAAATACCAGGCATGCTTAACTTCTTAGGTATGTGGGGGGGGGTTTGTTGTTGTTCTGTTTTAAAAGGAAAGCCTTAAGAGAAAATGTGTGAAATAGGAAGTGGTTGCCTGATGTAAAGCTTTCTACCCTTTTGTGGTAAGCATAAGCTGTGCTTGCCTAAAGCTATTAGACAAAGTTATAGTGGAAAATAACAAGGCAGCTCCAAAAACCTGTTCTTAATTAAGCTGTGGAGTATCTTTTGCCCTGCACTGGTTCAGTGTGGGGGGGTTGGAATTCACATGTGACCCATCTTGTCTCTGGCTCTGCTGCTGTATACATTACTGTTACATATTTGTTGCCCTGTCGGGGAGGCAGGACCAAAGGAAAGAAGACAGGGAGCGCTTTCCTGTGTGTGTGCTACAACCCTGGTTCTGGAGAGTTTGTCCTGGCTCTTGTAGGGAGGAGAAAAGAAATGCCACGTGGCTGGACACAGAAATCCCATAGCTGGTCCTCAGAGCCCAAAGCCTGTGTCACAGGATCAAAGAGTTGTAGTTTCAAACCTCTGCCAAAATACACAGAGGCAGTAAAACAAACTGAAACACAGGAGTGGAGGAAACAGACCAAAAACCAGGCAGGATGTTGCTCTGTGGTAAAGCAGTGCCCTTGATTTTCTGACATGACTGGGAGCTGGTGACAGTTCCCAGTGTGTTGAACAATCTGGACAATCAAGTGGCCTTTGATGGGGTCTTCTGTGTTACTGAATAAGGTGCTTGATCTTCATGTATACATTTCTCCCTGTATTAGAAAACTAATAATGTGGAAATGAATTACGATAAAAAGGCTAATGTGAAGATCAAAGAATGTAAGCTTATGCCAAGGTCTTTTACCTCTGGTAAGCACAGTGCACTGACAGCCTGCTACTGAGCCCAGCATTGCAAAAGTGTGGATAAAAAGAAACCCTACACTTTCTCTCTCTTGCATCTATTTTCCTGTATTACTGTAGTCATCCTCTTTGTATAAAAACTATTTGGACTTAACATCTGGTCTGTCTGGCAATTTAGTACTACCTGCACCTCTCTTTACCTCAGTTCAGGATGCTTGAATGTTTCTTTAGAAGAGGGGGGAAGCCACTGAATTAGTTAATGGTGATGCTTTGTGGGGCTCTGATGAAATCCTTATACTTTCCAAGTGATGAAGCAGTCAAGAAATAACCATGGGTACATGCTGCACTGAGCATTGCTGCTGCAAGAACCGGCCTCAGCCTTCTAGCCAGTGACTCTATACATGGTTCAGCTGTAAAATTTACTTTGGATTTATTTTTTCCTTCTTTTCCCAGGTTCGTTTCCTGGTGGAGCTCCTATGGCCTCTGTCCTTATTTCTTGCCCTTGTCTGGCTGAGGAAAACTAATCCACTCTATCACAAACATGAATGTAAGAACATTTTAACTGCTTTCATGCTCTGAATTGTGCTAGATAATGATTAGACGTTCTCAAACTGGGATCTGTTTGCTGACTGTTATTCTCCAGCAGCAAAAGAACAGATTTGGTTCAAGTAGTTTAGTTATTTATAGCCATAGATTGTAAGAATACTCAGCATGTGGGGTGAAGCTCTAATTTTCTTGTGAGATGCTTTGTGATCAGACTTACATAAGGTCCCAAGAGTGTATCCAGTTATAGATTTTTGTAAATCTGTTAAAAAAGTTAGCTCAGAATTTACTTCAGTTGAAAATAGCCGTATTGCTTAAATTGACTTACTTTTTGGCTTAATAAAAGAGAAACCTATATGTTTTCTATCATGTTCTTTCTGTAGCAAGCCAACCCATCCTCCTATTCAGATTCCCACAGGCTGCATTAGAAAAGACACCTACTCATTGATATTTTGTGTTTCCATACTCTAGGTCACTTCCCAAACAAGGCAATGCCATCTGCAGGAACACTGCCATGGTTACATGGCATCTTCTGCAACATGAACAACCCCTGTTTCCGCAGCCCAACCCCTGGAGAGGGTCCAGGTGTTGTGTCCAACTACAACAGTTCCATGTAAGCAGAGCTGCATGTGTGACACTCTGTTGTAATAATGCAGTCCTGCTAGGCAATTGCTTATAGACTGCTCTGGGCATCTGCTGGGCATTCATGGACACATTTCTAGCACATCATTCCAGCAACATTGAAGCAGAGCTCATGATGGCAGGTTTGGGCCTTTTTGAGGAAGAATTCAGTGGTACTAGTCCTGAGGGAACACACACTTAGTAAAATGCATCCTTTCTATTGGCTACTGCTTAGTGAATGTCTCAGGATAAATCTTTCTGATATAAGAGTATAAAACCCCTAGCTTTCTTTTCACTTGAGTTGACCCTTCTGAGAGCTCTGATGAAGTAGGAACAAAGGAAAATCTGCACTGCCACTTCTTATGTAGCACCTACTTTGGTCATATACTTGTAAGACTTTAATCAGCATAGTAACCTTCAGATACTAGGCTTATTAACAAAATAGGAGGATGGAAGATTTACAGACTATTAGTGAAAAACTGCCACGGGAGTGCTCTATTACATTGTTATAGCTGAGTCATGAAAGACAGCAGAGTGGACAAAGAGCCTTAGAGTGAAAACCTGTTAGAATAGCTATAAATAATACTCCTAGTCTCCCTTTGCCTAGTCTGTCTTGGAGCATCTAGTGATTAAAATTAACATGCTAACAATGTCAAGGCCATTAAAGCTCCAGTCACATGAAGGCCCATAAGCTTGTAGTTAATGTAGCATTTGACCTTTCGTTCCTAGTGAACAGGATTTAAAATAGTCTGCTGGACTTTTCTTTTGGGGTATGGTTAATCACACATTAAAGCTAGATGGTTCTGTTCTCTATACATTCTGGCTTTTCTAGGTTGCTTATTACAGCACAAACTGTGAGTCAGAGTAAATTCAGTGAATAACAGAGGAAGCAAATACATTGTGTTTTCTGAAAGAATTTAGTCTTTCCTGTTTGCTGTTTCCTGTAAGCTAAAAAAAGTCACGAGGACTGAGATATACCATTCCATGTATGGAAAACCATAGGACTGTTAAAGAAATGTAATGGTCTCCCCTCTGCTAATAGGAATTATTTTGTACCTGGTTATAAACACAGGACCTGATTGTATCCTTGCTTGAACGACCTGTTCTAACCCAGAACCAGTAGGTGAATGGCTGCCTCTGACAGTTCGTCACTCCTGTTTTCCTGCCTCTAGTAAATGAAATGTTTTGAAGGGACCTAAAAACTACTGTTATACTGGAGGAGACCGAGCTGGGAGAGGGAGAAGGATTCTGTGTCTGAGTGATTCCATGTCACGTCGCAGAGCAGGGCTGCATGTGCCCAGAGTGCCCCGTCCAACTGCTGGAGCTGCGCCTGGGATAGAACCAGAGCAGATCTGCACCATAGCTGTGAGGTGAATGCTATCTGGGGAAGGTCCTGCCTCCCCTGCAAAATCAGCATTGCTAATGAAGGAAGTGTATGAGTGGCCAACCTTCTGCAATACCAGTAGCCCTCTTAAACCTTCTGTGGACTTCCAAAACTAACTGAGTCCCACGCCACCTGAAACTGCTCTGTTTTCATTACGAAACTGAGTTTGGAGTTTCACAACTGAGGAGAATTTTTTGTTGGGTTTTTTTGTGCCCTCATCCCTAACACAGAGAAAACCAACTTTTTTTATATGAAAAGTTATCAAGAGCCATCCATCTTTAATTATTGTCGGTTCACTATTTCTTATTTCAGCCTTGCAAGGGTGTATAAAGATGCTCAGGAGCTCCTACTGGAAGCCCCTGAAATCCATGACCTTGGCAGAATCTGGGAAGAACTGATTGTTATGACTCAGTTTATGGAAACAATGAGAACGAATCCTGAAAGAATTGCAGGTAATTATTTTGTCTAGATCCCTTAAGACTCTTGAATTTTCCCTTCTGAGAGCTGACTAGTAACTTACCCTGCAGACTGACAGTAAAAAGTGGATAAAGAGATTTCATTCATTGTTATTACAGTAGAGGCAGAAGCAGTAAGAAAGTGTCACTGGAAGATGCAGAGGAATGGAAGCTAGGAATATGCCTGATTATATGCTAGGAGCATAGCCCAGAGAAGAGTTTAGAGATTCTTTGTTTCAATCCTGGGGAAAAAATAGAAAATGTTTTAATAATAAATTTTAAATTTAATATTTGGACTTTAAGTGCAGTATTTGAGAAGATACTCCTAACACTAAAGGCAGTAAAATAGACTGGCTTTGAGAACTGATCTCTCCCATTCTCAAGTCCTTTGGCACAGGAATAATATTCGTACTAAATTCAAATAGTCATTCTCCATATATTTTTAATAAGAAGTGTATAAACCATCTGATACACATGCTCCACTATCTTATCAGCAGTTTCTAACTAGAAGTGAAAAAGGGACTATCTCACTGTAAATAACAATGAGACAATCAAAATGCCCCAGAATGCAGACAAGAATTTGAGTATAATCTGAGCTGTGATTTGTACACAGCTGTAGAAACCAAATGTGCCAATTGAGAAGTGAGGAAAAGCACCACATGCCATGGGATTGCAACATACTATGGGACCCCACCCCATAGTTTGAGAAGTTGCCTTTGCCTCCCAAATCAGCTTTACTCAGCAGTGGGGAAATAGAGTACATTCCTCCTTGCTCCTGTGAAATATGTTAATGTTCCTTCAGAATCGGTGGGGGGGGGGGGGGTGTTTAATGTGTTTTACTTAAAAAAATAAAGAAATAAAAAGTTTAGAATTTCCTGTTCCATAAAACAAAGTAACAAAGTCAGTTCTGGAGCTAAAGTAATAGGATGTGAGTTGCCACCTTTTTCCATACATAAAGAAGTAGGGCAGAATTGACATTTTACGTTATCTCTGTAGCTTATTTCCATTGCCTGTAACAATCTTAACAGAATATTGTTATAGCTGGAAAACTGAGCAATGAAACATTAACAAATGTCAGAATTGGGATTGTTTCTCCTGCTGATTCCTTAAACTAGATCCACCTCATTCCATTCCCCCCTTGCGCTGACACATTTGACAGAATGTGTCCCTGTAGTGTGTTTTTTCTTCCACAATAATACCTGGGTGTCAGGAAGGGCATCAGTGAGAATGAGAGATAGGCCCCTACTGTTTTCAGTGTTTACTGTTTGAATAAATACGTGGAGGAGCGATTGAAGAAGTTTTGCCCCATGGCAGTATGATACATAGAATCATAGGTTTGGAAAGAACCTTATGATCATCTAGTTCTAACTCCCCAAATGCTGCTTCTATTAGTTGCAACTGCCTGTTCTAAAGACTGGAAGAACTAGTGCTTTTCAAGCATTCTTGACCAAAGTCTGTTGATGCTATGTGTACTACCTTTAATAAAGGCTGTAACATTCAAAGGACATGAACAGCATTCACTTTAAAAGCTTTCACTTGGACCATACTGAGGCAGAGCTCAGTCTGATGCTGATATGTAATAGAGACAAGTTAGAAAAGATTAGCACTTTTGACTTTAGGAGCAGTATATTTTGTGTATTGTTCTACATGTAATTAGGGAAATTAGGTGGCCTCTCACATGTGTTGAATTTAGTAGTGGGCAGTCTCATTGGTTTGCCTGAAGATTTGCCAGTTTAGTTTAATCATTGGTAATACGTGTTAATATGACTATGAAACTACCAACAAGTTATGCTTCTCCAAAGCAAATGAGTGTTTTTGTTGTGGAAGATTTTCAAAGGGTCAGTTTTGCAACACTATGGAATAAGATTGACTACTTAAATTGACAGCAAGTGATTAATGTAAATGTAAAGCATTGGCTAAAGTTATTTACAAGAGATCCAGAAGAAAGGACCCAAACCTCAGCAGCTGAACATTTAAAATAAAGCATTACCTCAGAAGAAAGGCAGAGACTTTCAAACACAATCAGGGATGCTTTCAAAACTTCCATTGCTGAAGCTCTAGTCTGAAACATCTTTCAGAGGTCAGCCATGCACAGCCAGAACAATAAGCAATTTCTGATGATCATTCCCCAACAAAGGACTGAAATGAATTTGAATTTCAGAAGTAGTTTTGATCCCCATTAGCTACTACTAAGTATATGAGCCAGAGTACACACTTCTTCCAGTTTTAAGCCAGGGTATGAATTGTTCTTTAACTCCCTTCGTTTGGCATCTCACCGATCTCTGCACTCATTTCTTTATGCAGGAAGAGGAATACGAATTTTAGACATTTTGAAAGATGGAGAGACCCTTACTTCCTTCTTACTGGAAGATGTTGGCCTCCCAGATATTGTTGTTTTCCAGCTTATTAATGCTCAAGTGCGCCCTGAACAGGTAGGTAGTGTATAACAGCTACCAAGCTGTTTCCCGTGTGGAATGCCATCTCTTGAGCTACCAAGCTGTTTCCTGTGTGGAATGCCATCTCTTGAGCTGTATATGCAAAACATCCTCAGTGAGGGCCTTGTTCCTAGAATACCTGCTGCCATATAGGTTGCTTGTGCAATTTCTCCCTTTGTTTTTGTTTTGTCAATCTAAAGGAAGAGGTTTGGTTTGTCTTTTAAAACCCTTTTAGAATATTCATTAAATACAGATACTTGGTTTGATGCTGTCATTGTTCCCAAATAATAAGCAATAAGAAATGATACCGCCAAACAGTGCATCCTTCCCCATGATTAAAGACTTGGCTCAAACCATAAAGCAGCTGCGCATCCTTTTGAGACAGCAGTCCTGATGAATAGCAGCAGAGAACTATCTCTGCCCTGATGTCAGCCAAATAATATGGGGGCTTTATGGCATTGTCTCACATGAATAAGGGGGAGTGGAGAAGCAGACCCACTTTCTTGGATTCTGACTGAATAGTAGGTCTGCTCAGAAAATTCAGAGTGAAAACTCCAGGTCAAATCCCTTCTAAGCAGGGGACTGTTTGACCAAGTCCAGGCTGCCTCTGCATTGTACTGGTGCTGGGAGCATTGTGAGGAATGCTGTATTAATGAATGAATGTTGCTGAATCAGAACTCTGGAAAAATTTCTACACTGCGTTAGTGTGTGGGTGGAAGCAAGTGAATAACTGAGGCTGAAAGACACAATTCCTCTTTTTTCACTGCCACATAAAATACAAATGCTGGAACTGTGTGTGACTACAAATAAGGGAGGGTATTAATAAACTTGAATGCAGTTCCTTTAGTGCACCACAGGTTCCAGCTGGGGTGACCAGTAGCCAGATTACTTATCTGCAGTGTTCTTGATTAGTACCAGGGGAAGCCCTCTCCTGACTTTATCATGAAGCATTACCACAGGCTCATACCAGAGCCAGTGTCAATTGATACATCCTACTTATTTTCACACCTCCGTATCAGCTGAGATGGTGAAAATTTGTTTCCTTGCTGCTTGTGACAAATAGAATATATACAGATATCCTGCTGGGCTTCTCTTTCCCTTTCATCCCTACCCTCTTCTTCATCAGAGATCTGTTGCAACAGGAGAACTGTGTGCTTGCTCCCAGTGACATTCATTCATCTATCTACTTTTAAAACCTCTGCCTGCCAATGTGTGCAGGACTGAAGTTCTCAACACCATCACTGAAAGTATAATTGAAGCCTTCTGGAACATGGTGTCTTTCTGCTGTATTTTCTGTGCTGATGTGGAAAAAGATGTAGTTCTCTTTATGCTGGAAATGAAAGAAATCTGAACAGTTAGAGAGGGAGCTGGAGTTGACCTGGTGTTAAATACCACTTTTGTTGTCCTCTATGAAGTTTTCTTCTTAGCAGTAATCACAGAGGATGCAAGATCATCTAACAAGACCTGATTTACAGCCATCAGGAAAGAGAGTGCTGATGCAGAAAAACTTTCAGAAGATCACAAGAGAATTCTTTTCAATAGAACTTGAGTACTTGATATATGAGGGAGAAATCATTTAATTCTTATAGACCTTGAGAAGCAAGTTACTCAAGCTGGACTTATAGTTGGTTGAGGTAGAAGTTGTGGAGCCATGACTAGAACCTATGTCTGTGGTTGTCTTAAGCCTCAACCATAGTATTTTGTCTCTAGTTCTTCATGCTGCTCTACCCTGTGTTTGCTTGCATATCCTGCACACCCTCTCCCCTGGCTCTGACAGCACAGTGATCAACCTGAAAGCAACTTGTTTACAGGAGCTTGACTGTTGCCAGCAGCTGGCTGCAGATCTAGGTCTGAGCCGCCTGGGAGTGCAGGAAATGACACAAAGTGCTGAAAAGCTAAACCTGATCAAACAACCAACTAGCTGAAAAAATCATTTGGACTTCATCTTTCCAGCTTGGGCCAAATGGTGACACATTGATAAAAAAAACTCCAAGTAGCATTGAAGTTTTCCTCTGAGGGCCTGCTTTTTTGAGTCATTCTCAGATAAGGATAAGAGACTGATGTTCAAACACAATAAGAAGCTCAGGAAAGATTGGCAACAGCCCACCCTACCGGAAAAATTGGAAGGGCGGAGGTTTGATGTTTTCCTAATCCCATCTGTTCATGAACATTCTTGAAATGCAGTTACAGTTTGTAAATAACCTCTCTTTGGTTGTTATTGGGTTTGTTTTTGTCCTTTTTTCTTCTTTTCTCTGTTTAATCCTTCTCAGTAATGTTAATGTCACAGTTTCCTCGTTTCACAAATCAAAAT
Organism: Micropsitta finschii; assembly: GCA_034783455.1. Lineage (NCBI taxonomy): Eukaryota > Metazoa > Chordata > Aves > Psittaciformes > Psittacidae > Micropsitta > Micropsitta finschii. The sequence continues at coordinate 10,992 of JAVHNF010051975.1, forward strand.
AAGGTTCCCAGGCTGCCTCCCTGTGCCGCTCAGTGATGAGGACCATGCCAGATCAGGAGTATATGGTTTAAAAATGCTGTTCTTTTCACACACATCCCCAGGACATAAGTGACAGGGCAAATAAGCAAATTCTTTCAGTGACATAAAGTCAGTTAAATCCAGTTCATATGTTCCAGTTCAGTTTTGGAGGATTTTTGCAAACCAGAGTGACAGTACCTCTCAGATACTTTACTAGAAATTTGCATCCCTTTTTTGTACCATTATTTTCTGGGGTTTTATGTATTTCCCTTTACAAGCACCACCAGATAAATCTCATCTGCTATCTGTAGGAGTCTTGCAGATATAAAGATAATGTTCAGAATCTCTTAGATGGCCTTAATGACTAGATAGGAAATAAATGTGCACCTGTGTCTGACCTGGTATAAGTGTGGTGTGTTTGTTTTATTCCAAATGTCTTTTAAGACTGGCATGCTCAGCAGATTATTTTTCTAAAGACAATTATATTCTGAGCTGATTTTGACAATTTCTGTTTCTATGCAGCTTATGAAATTCATTTAGCCTAGTGATACTGTGTCAGTGCATAGTGCTTGTTTGTCTGAAAGCCTGCATTCATCTCAAGCACAGGAGGGATTTACAGTCATCACACTGTTGAGATCTTTTCCTTGCAATTCGTACTGTGAAATGTAGTGGACAGAGCATGGGAACATGAGCTTATATGCTGTTTCCAGTGCTATTTTTCTTATATTGCCATGTGTGCATATTCTGTGCATTATAAAGCAAGTAGAACTGAACTATAGGCTACCAAGAGCATTCCATTACAGCAGTGTAAATCCTAGGTAACTCGTACTGATTTCTGTGGAGGTATTATGCATTTACATTGGTTTAACTATTGGTTATTATGCATTTGCATTGGTTTAACTATAAACTAATCTCTTCCAGTGGTTGAACACTAAAGATAATAATTGTTGTGGGTGTCTTCTGTCCCATGTTTCTATTAGAAGTGATAATCAATAGGTGGATGTGGTTTAATGTAAAATGGTGTAAAGCCTGGGTGTATGCCTGTGCATAGTGACAGTGAGTAATGGCTGTGGGGAAGCGTTGCGGTGGAATAGTCATAAGTGGGAAATGGAACTGAAAAGTTAGTGAAATTGGCCTTGCTCTCTTAGAGCAACTGACAGCAATTATATAACTATCTAAACACAAAACATAGAATGATGTGGCATGCTTGGTTGTGGCTGAGGAGTTACTTTCAAGCAAGACATGGCTATCCCTCCTTAACCACAAAGATGGGTGGGATGGTATCAGTTATGCTTAGATAATAAAGGGAAGACTCACAAGAACTTTTGCCATGAAAGGGAGAATCACTAATGAGAAGAGGAAGAATATAAAGCCAAAGTGGTCTAGCATGACATCAAGTGAAGGTAGTTCGGCAGCTGATGCTTCAGCTGACCACATCCTTCTGCCATTCATGAAAATATTAGGAGGGTCTGATATCAAGGTGTGCACTTTCGATGAATCTTTAATTGTTCCCGAGCAGTATGGAGTTCCACAACAGTAAATGAACCATTATTTCTGGTTGCAGTTCGCCTATGGTGTCCCTAACTTGACTCTGAAGGACATTGCTTGCAGTCAGATGCTCCTGGACCGTTTTATTATCTTTAGCAGCAGAAGAGGTCTCCCTTCGGTGCACAAGGCCATGTGTGCCCTGTCCCAGGAAAGCCTGCAGAGAGTGGAAGATGCCTTGTATGCAAATGTTGATTTCTTTAAGCTGTTTCAGCTGGTAAGTGTTAACACAATCATCCTGCCTTTTGTTGTCATTTTTTTTGGCTGATATTTCACTGCCCTTTAAGAATTTTCTTTGTAATACACCACCAATGTTCCAAGTGATCTTTGTTTATTTACCCCTGCAAATGTAAGGTTATGGATGTGTGATTATTAACCTACTGTCAGCAGGACACTAGGCACTTCTGAGTATGCTTTGGGATGAAACAGATGGAATTCACTGTATCACAGAACTAGAATATTCAAATTCAATTTTAAAGTCAGAGTGTGTGTGGAAGGATTATTTGGGCTTTCCAGCCTGTATAGCAAAACAGTGTGTGGCAAGAACTACAGTGACCTTACTAAGTGTTCTGAAAATACCCACCCAACCCATTCTGTCTTTGCTCTACCTCACATGGCAGAATTCAGTGCTGGAGTTAAATCCATGGTGCAGGTTGAGTTGAGATTTTGCCTTTGCAAAAAACACCACCCCAGAACCCCCCCCAACGAAACTAAACAACAACAAGAAACCCAACCCACCCAACTAAAAAACCCAACCAAACTAGTTGTACTGGTTTGCATTGATTTGTCTATAGAAGCTTTTCCTCACTTCTGTTCATCTTCATTGCCCTTTGTGGTGTTCCTGTCTCTGCTGTGACCTTTTTGCCATAATTTAACTACAACTGCATCTTTGGTTCAGTACAGAGATACTGTGCCATTTATAGATATATATTTTCTTATTTGTATTTATATAAATTTAAAATGGATAACATAAATATAATTATATATATATATAATTGCATACTGGGGTGGAGTATTTACTTTTGCTCTCTGTCCTTTGCCGAATGTTTTTCTAATACTCTATTTGTATTCTGCACACTGAGCTGGTGCTTTCATAGAACTATTCATAAAGACTCCAGCGTCTCTTTCCTCATGATCCTTAGAAGCCATCACTGTGTTTGTTTGCCCATGACCATGACTTCACATTTTCAACAAATTGAATTTGCTGTTTTGCACCTTGTAACTGAATGTCATGGGACCATCACATTATCAGTTGGGTGTATACAGCAGGCAGGATATGTGAGCAGCTGCTAAAGTTATATAGAAACTATTGACTGGAGTTTTCTGCCACAGCAATGTAACATCATGATGAATTTAACGTGGATTTTATTCAGCTTTGAGTTGCTCAGAACTGGGAACAAGCTATGCCAGAAACTTTAGTTGGCTCGACAGCCAAATTACTGTTAGATTACTGTAGCATTGGCAGTCATTCATTGTGCCTGTGTGATTTTGCCAATCCTGATAAGAGTCTGCAGTCAGCTTTTGAAAGCTGTTGGTTTCCATTTCTGCAAATGCACTCAGATGTTTTCATATATATGATGCTCACTGGAAGTAGCAGAGAATTAATGCTACAGTACTTCTAAGGTAGGGTTTCAGCCTTTAAGGACTTCATGTGAATATGCACACTGCACTGCCCAGATTTCAAGTTAAGCTACTAACATATCATGATTTTGCTGCCATGTCAAATAAAATGGAAAGATGAGATTTGATGAAGCAGTTGTCTGTGTTTAAATAAAAATAGACTCACATGAGAGATAGAAACATAAACCTGAACCGAAAACCTGCAGTTGTGAAAGACTGAGTGTTCAGATGCAGGCTTATGGTCTGGTCTGTTACTACAAGATCTGTCTGCCAAGACTTCCCCTACGTATTGGAAGCCTGATTCCCAGTGGATTTAAATGTGCACTCATTTAATGTGGAGAAGAGGGTTTATCTTTTCATGATGCCCAGCATGATAAGACCTCAAGTTGGTAGAAGCTTTCCCACACTCCCATCATGATAGTTGCTAAATAGTAATTTTAATATAATTCTGTGTTTTTCCAAGGCAGAAGTCCTCCTTTTAAATCAACATCTATTTCGGTTACTCCTTTTGACCTAAAAAGTAGACTGTGCATAAGCACTCCTTTCTGCAGTAATGCACTAATGCTTCTCCACTGCTTTGAAATTAATGTTCCTTTTTGAATTTGTGATACTTGAACATATTCAGGTATGTGCATAAACATTCATTCAAACCCTTCATGTGCTCATGTATACCCTCTAGGGCTTTCGACAGAAATGAAAGCACAGTTTGGATAGCAGAGGCAGAAAAATAAGGCCCACACACTACTGTCTGGCTCAGCCACCACAAGGAAAATGAGCCTCTTTCTGGAGCACTGCTGTTTTTGAACCTGCCTCTTTCAGCTTCGTTTGAAGTCCTTCAAACCTTATAAATAAATTAAAATAGAATTCTGTAATACCTCATTGTTATTTTGGGTGGAGATAAGCAGTTCTTGTCACCAAGCATAGACACATGTTGCTGAAACAGCTGCTTTGATCAGTATCACCACATACGCTTCATATATAATCAAACAGAGTGTAGATCTACACTCAGTTACATATGCAGAATGAATCTTCACTGAACTGTTTGAAACTTCTATGTTAGCTTTAAAACTTCTAGAAGTACCTGTGTATTCAAGACCCAGATAATTTTCTGCACTCTTACACTGTCAGTCACTGTACTTCATGGTCTTCAAGCTCCAGCAGTATAGTATAACCAATCACATACCTGATTTGGTTTTGTTTGAGTAGGGCTTATTTTAGCTGACTGTGGATTCCAGAGCTGGGCCTTCTGTTGCTGGAAAGAAACTCTTCAAGAATTATGCTCTTCGGGTTTTTTTATGACACCACATTCATTTCCAGTGAATATGAAGATAGTTGAATAAATAGTTTTGGGAAAACTTTAATCCTCCTCTGTGCTTAGGGTCAATAAACATTCCCAACTGTATGCTCTGGTATTTAGGTCAGATGAGAGTGTAGTTTGTATATAGTGTCTGCTGATCCTGTCTTACGCTTCTAGAGAACATCAACTAGCTGAGTACATATTGAGTCATTTTAGGATGTTTCTAGTAAGATCTGATTCACACTGAATGCCTCTTCCAAGAAGTAGTATTTAGGAGGAAATGTGTAATTTTGCCCCTATTTCTCCTTTATTTTTCTCTAGCTACATGAAGCAAGTTCTTAATTCCATGTTTATCCTGGGCTTTTCACTGGTTTGCTTCAAATTGTTCACAATACCTGTTGCTTACATTTGCAAAAAAGCCAAGTTAAGGCAATGCTCCAAGAATGGAGAAGAGAAGGCTGCGTGGAGACCTCATAGCAGCTTTCCAGTATCTGAAGAGGGCCTATAAGGATGCTGGGGAGGGACTCTTCGTTAGGGACTGTAGTGATAGAACAAGGGGTAATGGGTTCAAACTTGAACAGGGAAAGTTCAGATTGGATATAAGGAAGAAATTCTTTACTGTGAGGGTGGTGAGGCACTGGAATGGGTTGCCCAAGGAAGATGTGAATGCTCCATCCCTGGTGGTGTTCAAGGCCAGGTTAGACAGAGTCTTAGGTGACATAGTTTGGTGTGAGGTGTCCCTGCCCATAGAGCAGGGGTTGTAATTTTATGATCTTAAGGCCCTTTCCAACCCTAACTATTCTATGATTCTATGATTCTATTATCACAGCCAACCCCTCAGCTTCCAATTCATGTCTCAATATTATCAATTCAGAAAAAACAAGAAGGGATTGCTGCTTGGGGTATATTCTGCTGAAGCACAACAGCCAAGCCTACAGTGCTTTATATTTTTTTTGCCCTATTTCCTCTAATATATTCACCATGACCAGAGTATGAACAAAACTTATAAGCTGGCTGAACAAGTCCACTAAAACCTTCTCTATAATGAATTCTCCTGTTGCTAATTAATTATTTTCCCAAAGACATAATTAAATTAGAGGTCAATCATCATTGTTGTAGTAAGAGCTACCTCTTCTTTCCATAATGTCTTCAAAATAACGTCATGGTGTTATGGAGTGAAAGTAAGAGTTCTATGCTTCAGAAAACAGCCCAAGAGGTTTTGGAAGGTACTAAAACTCTAGAATAATTCACATGCTAAGTCCTTCTATGTTTTCTAGCCTTATGTATTTTGGTTTTAGAAGAGGGAAAAAAAAACACAGGAGACAATAATTACAATATCCTCAAGGGGAAGGGAATCTAATTTTTAATCAAGTCTCCTTTTCATCATATTCTTGAACCAGCGTAAAATATTTGTTATGTACCTGAAACTTGGAAGGGAAGGCTAAAAACTCTTTAGATTTATGTGTCATAAAGTTTATTTGAATCAGTTAAAAATAACTCAGCAATAAGAGGGCAGAGCTTACTTAGGTGTATAAGCTGAAAAATCCGATCTCCCCAAGATGGTTTAGCTGCTGCATTGAGCATTACAAGAAGAAAAGGGGATTAATTCTGGAAGCCCCAACAAGCCATACTGACTGAACCTATTCTCAGAGCACCGGTGCCCAAATGCTTCTGCAAAGGGGCACAAATCTTCCCTGTAGGTGCTGTCCCAGGCATCACTGAGACACCACCAAGGTGTGGCCTCCTGAGGACAAAGACCAATATTTTGGCTTAGAAACTATCCCTGGGGGTATTTAAAAGATGTGTAGATGTGGCACTGAGGGACATGGGTTAGTGGTGAACTTGGCAGTGTTGGGTTAATGGATGGGCTCGGTGATCTTAAAGGTCTTTTTCCAACCTACACAGTTCTATGATTCTATGAATAAAGAAATCGGGGACCCTTGATGCTTGTTAAATTTGCACAATTGATCTCTGTACTAGGGAACCAACTTAACTCTAATTCTGTCTAAATACAAGACTATAAAATAGCTGGACTTTATCTGTCTAATGGTTGAATGAAAAGGAAGCTCATGTATGTATTCCATAATCACAGCCACACTTCATAATGATTTCTCATCCTGGAG
>JAVHNF010051991.1:10983-21320 GCA_034783455.1 Micropsitta finschii
CTAATGTGTAATGTGGACTTCAGTGGCTAATGTTTGATAACCGTGAGGGTGAAGTGGCTGAGAGAAAGTAAGGGACACTCGGATAGCTTTTGACTATGAGAGCCAGAAGGGTAAGCAAACACTGTCCTTGTCAGAGGGCTTAGTTTGTTCTAAGTGTTGGAGATATCACTTGCTTTTTAAAAAATGTGACATAGTAACATAAACCCACCTGTTAATTTCACCTGTTAAAATTGACCTCCGTGATTTTATAGTAACATGGCATGTTGAGAGCTTATGAGTATATAAACCAACTAAGGAGAGTATGTACTGTGATGCACGTTTTTGTGTGTGACCTAAGGTACTAATGACATACAAGTCCTGTATAGCTGTTGTCAAGATTATTATAGAAAATGATACATTATTATGTGATTTGTTGGATTTACCTATTAAATCCATAGAAAATTATACCCTAACAATAGGGAAGAAAGGAACAGGAATCTTTCTACATTCAAGAAACATTTAGACTAATTTCCACATAGCTGAATTGCATTTTTATAGAATTTTGTCGATTTTGTGCCTATTTTATTCTGTAACAATTTTTACTGATGAAAGCTTTTAGATGCTCTGTCTCCATAGAGAGCCATTCCTAAAATATATTTCAGGGGGAAAAATAACTAGAGAGAAATAGCAATAAAAATTGTGTATTGGATGGTGAAAGATTGTCATTTCCACTTATAATTATGTACCAGCAAGTTATTTTAATGATAAATGTGGCTATGTAAAGTTTCATTGCAATTGATGTCAGCCTGAATGTTTCCTCTAAAAATGAAAATGAGCAATTCTAGATTTTTAAGTGATGGCTGCTGTGGAAGGAAGGGGGAAGTGTCTCTTCTTCTACCTCCCATGTGCTCTGTCCTCACCCTGTTTGAGAAAAGAGAAATAAACTTTGATCTCCTTAAATGGAAATCAAGTCACAGTTGGGAGCCCTAGTTAGAGAGCTGTGTTCATGAAGAGATAAGCTTCTTTTCATTGCAACTTCAGAAAAACTTAACAGAGATAAAGCACCTGGCAATGTTGGTTTGACCATCATGACAAATGATGGAAGGTCTGAACTTGAGCATTTTGTGATGCATTAGAAAGTGAATGGCAAGAAGTTGTTACCTTGGAGCTTCTTGCCATTTGATCCAATTGTTAAAGACAATCAGATATATTAGGCTCCATAGGTTTTAAGAACTATGAAGCTATGTTTTAGGAATGTTTATGATTCAGAGGCTTGCTTCCTATTTCTAACTGTCTATGACTGAACCTGTTTGAAAGGGAAAAAGTGAGGTTCTGCCTCTGGATGCTGTATTTTCGTTTTGGTTTTACTGCTTTGCTTTGGATAGACTGTCACACTCCACACTCCTTTTTGATGATCTTGTTAAAACAAAATTTACTTTGATGGCAGGAGTAAGTAGAGCCTTTCCAGTGTGAGCAATCCCAGCTCATTTGTTTTATTTGTGCGCACTCCCAGGTGTGATAGTCATTCCAGTGCATAGGAAAATAGAGTGGCTGTCAGTAGTGGGGTAGCTGCAAAGTGTGTTGCAACAGGGAACACACACAGCTCATAAAAATTTTAAACACACAGTTGTACATATGGAGTGTCATTCCTAGGGACTGTACTGGGCCTTGATTGTTCCTTCCATCACAGCAGAATTAGTTACGTGTAAAAAGCACATCTGTAGATCTGCCTTTGTAGAGAAACTCCAAATGACTATGGAGGAAACTACTCTATGTTTTGAGGACTTGATCACATAAGAATAGACTTCTCTTGAAGCACAGTGCCAGGATAGTTTGGTCTTTGCTGCCCAAATAAGATTAAGAAAAAATGCAGTCCATATAGAGATGTACTTTTCAGCTGCAAAGGTATCTCTAATACTTTTGTCAGGTGATATTTCGGGATCCGTTTTGTCCTCAGTTTCAGATACTTGCATCTCACTAGGCTTCAGTCTGTGGCATGGAGAACAGAAATCTTCAGGATTTTGGTAGTTGAGTAAAGAGACTCTGTTGTGGACAGCTTGAGGAGACAAAAGATCTTGTTTGTGTCAGCTGTACCATTGCTGTCTTTTGTCTTATCATTTAATTTTTCTCTCTTAGTTCCCATGTTGGGAAAATGGTTGAAATGTACACTTTTCTGGGAGAAGCTCAAGTTTTACTGCTTATAAATTGCTTTGAGATACTTGGAAGGAAAATGCTGTATAATTTGAAGTTCAGAATCCTCAGAAGGTGTAAAATGGCAAACTTCCATGAGCTGTGATAATTTACAACAGCTGAGAGTTTACCTTCTGTCCCTACCTTACTTCACTTTGAGCTTGAGTAGATTAAAAGTTGAAGTTTTCCATTATAGTAACTCTTCGCTTTAATATAGTATGATTCATTACCATATATAATGGTATATATTAATGTAGTTAAGTTAGCGTTTTGTAAAGCTGATTTTTTTACCATGGTTATGTTATTACAAGTCCAAAAAGCTGAAATATTTTAATTGAGGTTAGTCAATGTCTTCTAGATAGATTTGTGTCTGGTCTCATTTCCGGTAAATATAAGAAATGGTAAAATAAATGCATTGGATAAAGTGTGTAAAAGGAATTAATACAGTTTTGAAAAGTGTGCATTCTCTTCTTATGATAAAACTGATATTTTCTGTGTGTTTCATAGGAAACACCTACATCAAAAATGAAACTTTCTCTCTGACAACCTTTTTGATAAAATAATGTCCCTTTTGGGAAGGCTAGTATCATTATGTGGCACCAGGGAGGAAGGAAGCTTTCAGACAAGCACTGGACAGAGAATGCAATAGACTATATTTGGTTGGTGGAGAGTTTGTCTTTGGGATGAAGAATGATTCCCTTCCTCACAAGGATGCTGTGTGAAAACATTTATTAAAAATTTCTGAGAAGGAAATACAGCTGTTAAAACTGTTACTAATGGAGCTGTTCAATTATGACAAGGAAATCTGCCAAAGGCATGTAGGTTCCTTGTACCTGTTGAAGACCTATGAAGACTGTGTGTTTAGCACTGAAGATTGTGCTAGGCAGTATGTTTGTCTAGCAGCCCTGTGAGGAAGTCAAGGAACTGGTGATTGATGCTTTATGGCTTAAATGTTTTAAGAAGATAGATCTGACCAGCACTTGAGAAAAATTGAGAAGCATTTTTAATACATTTTTGAATCATTTTAATGCCATTAATTTTGATAAATATTTGCTATTAATACAACTGCATTATGTACCTCTATTTTAATCACAGTATAGTATCATGAAAATGTCATTTGTGCTGCTAGGCAGACTTTGGCCGACAGCTCTGCTTGATGCAGGTTATTCAGTGCTGGAAGATCAATAGAATGTGGCTTACAGACTGCAGGGCTGGTTTTCTGAAAGTTGCCAGTTGTCATTTTGACATCATGTGGATCCCAAACCAGCAAAACTCCTAGCCAAGGGTTTTTCTTTACCAGACGAAGAACTTCCTAAAGTAGTACTCTGAACAAATCCACTGCAACTTCTGCAGAGACTAAAAGGAGATCAGGGGACATACACTTTCATTCTCCGGATCTAATGGGCATCGGGGTTCTCTAATCTTCCTTTTGGGCCTTGTATTTCCTGAAGTCATAACTCATTTATACTTGGCTTCCCTTTCTGTTACCTGAGCCTATTGTCTGATCCCTCTGTCCTCCAAACCCTGTCCATCTGTGAAGCTGTGGGTCTGTGACAGGATGCCAGTGATTATGGTCGTTTCTGGAAGGATGCGTATTTTCTCTTTCCTTGCTTTCTTGAGAGGTACAAAGAGGTTCTTTTCATTTACTTCACCTTCCAGTGTCGTCATGAGGATGGGAAGCCATGTGACTGGAATTGGGTGAGGCTGGGAGGGGAAGTGAACTGTAGCTGAGAAAATGCAGGAAACTTGAATCTTCCATTCTTTCCAAATGTCTAAGCAGCCACCAACTTTTCTTCTCCTCCCCTCTCATTAATTTGTGAGGCACTCTGATTCTGTGCTGATGAGTATGGTAAGAAACTCCTAGTGAGATTGATTAATTTCCCATCCTTTAAAAAGTGGGAATGGACAGCCCACCAGAAAACTAAATATTGATGCTGTCAGGGGCATGATAATTGCTCTCTGCTTTCATCTCCAAACAATCCCTTGCTTGGATTCCATTATTCATTCTAAGAGGAAAAAGGCTATTAATGCACTGTTCTTTAATTTTTTTTCTTGTGTGTGTGTGAGAGAGAGAGAACAGTAACACAATAAATACATTGGCTAAGAGAAAACATTTGCAAGAGATCCTTGCCCAATTTTTTTCAATCTTCTCTTATCATGAAGAATGTGAGCCGTGACAAATTGTTCTGCTAATCAAACACCACTGAAAGGTTAGGTCATTGGAAGTCTTTAGTCATTTTGTGCTTTTCAAGAGTGAATTTGTTAAAATTATGCCGAATACCCACTTAAAGCCTGGGCTGAAAACCCTACCTGTGTTTTATAACTCTGCACTGTCAGAACTCATAATAAGTCAAACATTCTTTCAGAGGTACTCATAAGGGAGAAAAAACCCTGTAAATTTAAGAGTAATTTCAGATTGTAAATGAAAAAGAGAGGCACGACTGTTCATTTGCACCAATCATGCCTTCCTTTCATCTGCTCTGATTAGGCCTGGTGCGGTTTCATCAAACTACTCCATCACTGAGCTGTCACTCCAGTCGTCTGTTGATTGAAAACAATCAGGGCTCTGATGGCACAATTATTCTGACCCTTTAACTAGAGGCTGCTGTGATAATGAAAGGTTGATTATGATAGTTTGTGCCTCTTTCAGTTTGCCAAGAAGGTTAATTTGGGCATCAGACGGATGTTTAATGGGCGTTTGCTGGCTACACTGAGGTAAATGAGAACGTGCAGTCTTCGATATTGCACGGATATAGTTTGGCTGTCAATCATTGTCATTTTGAGTTTGTGCCTCACAGTCTGGAAATCACATTTTATTTTTTCCTTGGGATTTAATTTATTCTGTGCCCTGAGGAAGTTCTTTCACTCTGTGACCTTCACAGTAGCTTTCTCTGTCTTGTTTCCCTTCCCTCAAATGGAGCCCAAAGGCATAATACATCTAGAGGAACACTTTTCTTTCATTTTTCACATTAAGAAAAAAAAAAGGAAATCTAAAAATCCCTGTTTATCAACTCACCTTGAACAGAGCAAATGTTTTAATTCTGATTGTAAAATCAGAATGTGCAAATGAAAGCATGCCTGCTTGCTAACACAGTGCCACAGAGGAGGCTGCTTATGTAGACACACATTTGTAAAACTGACAAACAGGTAATTTTAAAATGTCTCTGTGTAAAGAGGGTGGGGGATGGCAGAGCTTTATTTTCATAGGCTACACACGTATGCCTCAGCTCGGTGCCTTGTAAATATGGTCTCAGTCACTGTACTACAACTTTTTGAATTGGAAAGTCTCTCTTCAGGGTTCAGGGGCAGAAGGTATTTCATTGCTGATTCAGAGATTATTAATATTTACTGTGTTCAGATTGAGAGAATCCTATGCATAATTTTGTAGTTGTTTGGCTCAAGGTGCAAAAGAAATGCAAATAGCTCATAATTTTGATTGTTCTACATGCAGCTCATTACAGTCTTATTTTTATGCACATTTTTAATTCAAAATAAGAGAAAAAGATTTCTATCTTTAAGGCTCTCCTGCATCTAGGCTTGAGCCACTTATTTTCCATGCTGCTCACAACTGTAAAGTAGTACCTGATTGATTCAATTGCAAGGAAAGTGTGTCAAAATGAAATCAAGAAAATTATCTGACATAAACAGTCATAATTCCCAAGGGAGGGTGAGGGGAAAGGACAGGCACGATCATGTTCTACTGCTAAAAAAGCTCATGCTACTCATGAAAGATCAACCTGCTAATCACAGTGGTTGCCACTTTTTATTAGCCCTGTTCAGATAAGGGTTTATCCTTTCTAAAATGGTATGCACTACCAACTGGTTTGTAGTTCATAAGTTTCCTTGTGCAATGGTGAGTGTAAATCTAGACAGCTATGGTAGCTCTGCATTCTCACTGCAGTCATTTTCTAGTTTGACAGGCTATGAGGGAGCATATAAAGCAGCAAAGGAAATGCAAGACATCTGTAACAAAACCAGTGAACATGCTATTGATTTGTTTCCCTTGCTAGTGTGGTCCTGGCATTGGTCTCTTTCTCCAGAGAAATGAGTTAAAGAAACAAGTCCAGTAGAGAACATGGAATTTTACTTCCATTCATCTTTCTTATTTTGCAAGCACCACATTCTGCAAATCCCATGCTAGTAAAGCTCTTGGATCAGTCCTCAAATTCTTCTGGATCCTTAAGGGAGGAGATGTCAGAGCTGGCCAAGAAACTAAGTGGAAACTGATGACAGAAGCTGACATTAATCAGCTCCACAGTATGTTTTGCCCAGCAGGTTTCTTCCAATAAATCAAAGGATTTCAGATCCAAAGGGCATTTAACCATTAGAGAGCAAGTGTTCACTGTGGTCTGTAGCAGCTAAATATGATGAATTTAATATTGATTTTCACATATAACCCCATCCACGTAGCATGTTTGTGTGATTTTACATATAAATACACTGGAACAAATTCTCAGCTGAGTCAAGCCAGCAAACTCCACTGATTTTACTGCTTTACATGAACTGAAGGTTTCTTTCACAGTATATGAACAGAATTAAATGGTTCTATGTTTTCACTGATTTTCCTTTTTTCTTTTTTTTTTTTTTTTCTGACAGTGATGGGAAACAAAAACACCATTAAATCTGCAAAATTTCTGCCATTCTTGTGATAAGCCATTTCTCTATGGTGAGCACAGACAAGTCATTAAAGGGGAGAAAGTAAACAGAGTGCTATAAATATGTCAAGATTTCTTGCCAGTCGGAATGTGAATCCACAGTTACCCAGAGGTAAGTTCAGTGGCCTCAGCTGAGTTGCTACAGTGAGTAACACTGAAAATGGCAAAAAGGTTTTATCATTATGAAAAGTCATTTGTTATTTGATTTCCAGTTTTCTGTGTGGCTTTTTTTTTTTTTGTTTGTTTGTTTGCTTGGTATTTTTTTGTTTTTTTTTGTTTTTTTTTTGTTGGTTTTTTTTTTTTGTTTGGTTTTTTTTTTTGTTTGGTTTTTTTTTAATACAGAAAATATGTGTTTATAAATGCATTAGCAACAAAAGGAGGGCTAAGGAGAATCTCCACCCTTAGGGAAGCATAATGATGAAGAATTAGGAAAAGGCTGAGGTACTTAATGCCTTCTTTGTCTCGGTCTTTAATAAGAAGACCAGTTGTTCTTCTGGTACCCAGCAGGATGATAGGGATGGGGAGAAGAAGTCCCCATAATCCAAGGGGAAATGGTCATAAACCTGCTACACTACTTAGACACACATGAGTCTGTGGGGTCAGATGGGATCCACCCAAGTATAGAGAGGGAGCTGACGAAGTGCTCACTGAGCCACTCTCAATCATTTATCAGCAGTCCTGGATAAACAGAGAGGTCCCAGCTTACTGGATGTGAGAAAATGTGAATCCCATTTACTAGAAGGGCCAGAAGGAAGATTTGGGAAATTACAAGACTCTTATCTTGACCTTGCTGCCGGGGAAGGTTATGGAGCAGATCATCCGGAGTGCCATCATGTGGCATGTACAGGACAACCATGTGATCAGGCCCAGTCAGTGCAGTTTATGAAAGGCAGATCCTGCTTGACCAACCTGATCTCCTTCTATGACACAGTAACCCTCTTAGTGGATGAAGGAAAGGCTGTTGATATTGTCTAACTAGACTCTTGTAAAGACTTTGACACCATTTTCTACAGCATTCTCATAGAGGAACTGGCTGCTTATAGCGTGGATGGTGGTACTCTTTGCCACACCTTAAATACCATGTTCAGTTTTGGCCCCCTGGTGATTCTGGTTGACAGCCAGCCTGATAAGAGCCAGCAGAGTGCCCAGGTGACCAAAAGTGTCCTGGCTTGTATCAGAAATAGTTTGCCTAGCAGGACTAGAATTGTCCCCCTGTACCTGGACTAGGACTGTCCCCCTGTACCTGGCACTGGTGAGGCTGCACCTTGAATACTGTATTCAGTTTTGGGCCCCTCACTACAAGAAAGATATTGAGCTGCTAGTGCATGTCCAGAGAAGGGCAAAAAAGCTGGTGAAGGGTCTGGAGAACAAGACTTAAAAGAAGCAGCTGAGGGCACTGGAGTTGTTTAGTCTGGAGAAGAGATGGCCCAGGAGAGACATCAGTGCTCCCTACAACTACCTGAAAGGAGGCTGTATCAAGGCAGGTATTGGTCTCTTCTCACCGGTAACAAGTGATGAGATAAAATGACCTCAAGTTGCACCAGGAGAGGTTTAGATTGGATATTAGGAAAACTTTCTTCACTGAAATTGTTGTCAGGCACTGCAACAGGCTGCCCAGGGAAATGGTTGAGTCACCATCCCTTGAGGTATTTAAAAGATATGTAGATGTGGCTCTTAGGAACATGGTTTAGTGGAAGATTTGGCAGTGCTGGGTTAATGGTTGGACTCAGTGATCCTAAAGGTCTTTTGAACCTAAATGATTCCATGATTCTATGATTCATGTCAAAGAGAGATGGACATGATATTCTTTGGAAAGAGATCATAAAAAAACAGACCCATTGATAAGAGGGTTCCTCCTAACCTGGAGAAAAAGCCTCGCATTGCACTGGGAGGTAAGTTATTAGTCTGCGATTCTGGAAGATGCATGTGAGGTGGTTAACTAGAGAGAGAGATGATCCTGCAGTGAAATGCAGGGGCATGCTACAATTTTTGAAAAACATTGCAGTGGTTTAGAAGATTTGTGCCCATTGGTTTCATACAGCCACAGGGCTTAAAAATACCTAGTATTCACTTAAACAGAAGACCTGGGCATATGTTATTTGAAAACTTTTCCCCACAAAAATGTAATTCTTCAAAACCTCTCAAACTACCCCAATTTCAGACTACCACTACCAGAGCTAAAAACAGGGATCAAATATACTTCACCAGATTAAATAACATGATTCTCTGCAAACGCTGTGCCTACAGAATTAGTAGGGCTTTAATGTATATACCCTAAAGATGAGGCACGGAAGCAGATACAAAATATGGTGACTCGCAAATTACAGAATTAAACTTAACCAGTTTACACCCATTTACAAGGATGAATTTTGACATAAAAATTGCATTTCCCCTGTCTCAGAGCTCCTCTACAAACTCATAGGAAGTTCCTGCCACCTTAAGAAGAAAGTGGACAATCAGGTACATTTAAAACATAAACTACAGCGTGTAAACAGACAGACACCTTTAAAACTGGATAGCATTTCACTGCAGTACATAATGCAAATACTGATTAAATTTCCTAAAGTTTACATGGGAAAGACCCCGAATGGCAGTTATTAATTCCAGTAATGCCATAATATCAGGTCTTGAATTTAAGACAACAGGTATTTCAGCTGATGGGTTTTATGGCAAGACATGAACCATCACAGCATTCTCCTGAAGAAACTGGCTGCTCATGGCTTGGGTAGGCACATTTTTCACTGGGTCATATCTGTCTATATGGCTGAGCCCAAAGAGTTGTGTTGAATAGAGTTAAATCCAATTGGAGGCTGGCCACAAGTGGTGTTCCCCAGGGCTCAGTACTGGGGCCTGTTCTGTTTAGTACCATTATCAGTGGTCTGGATGAGGGGATCAAGTGCACCCTCAGGAAGTTTGTATCCAGCACTAAGCTGGACAGGAGTGTTGATCTCCTGGAAGGTAGGAAGGCTCTGCAGAGGGATGTTGGACAGGCTGATGAAGGGTGTGGAGCACAAGTCTTTTTAGGAACAGCTGAGGGAACTGGGATTGTTTAGTCTGGAGAAAAGGAGGCTCAGGAGAGACCTTGGTGCTCCCTCCGACTACCTGAAAGGAGGCTGTAGTGAAATGGGTGTTGGTCTCTTCTCCCAAGAAACAAGTTGTCATGGTTTGAGCTCAGTTGTAAATCAGCCACGCAGTCCTCGCTCACTCCCCCCACCTTTCCTCCCCCTGCTTCTGGAGGGATAGGGAGAAGAATCAAAAGAATGTAACTCCCATGGGTTATGATAAGAGCAGTCCAGTAACAACGTATAATACAAAACACTACTGCTACCACCAGTAATAATAATGATAAGGGAAATAACAAGGGAAGAGAATACAATACCCGTCAACCAATACCCAGCCCGACTGAGCAGTGATCTAACCCTTCTGGGTAACTGCCCCCAGTTTACATCCTGGGCATGACATGCTGTGGTATGGAATACCTCTTTGGCTAGTTTGGGTCAGGTGTCCTGTCTC
>JAVHNF010051999.1:4081-19963 GCA_034783455.1 Micropsitta finschii
ACTCAAAGGGGTTTTTTTAACATTTCCCTTCCACAGAAGCAGAATGTTAATTATGTCCCTGATGTGCCAATATCAGTTATACACTGATAGAATCTAAGAAGCATTTTTTAAGGCAGAACACATGCACCAAGGTGAGCATGCTGTTGATATAGGAACACCATCACTTTCCTAAGAGTGACAGTATCACCACTGTGTATCAGTGACACGCTCTGTAAAAAGATGTATTCTTCCACAAAGCCTTGGGAAACTGCAGGCAGGATATCCTCTGATGTCACACACTCTGACAATATCAAGGGCATAAACCCCAGGATGTCCCCAGATATGGTCCTGTGTTAGCGTGGAAGCTGGACAAAGTTACCTTTTGCAGGCTTTTGTATTTCTATCAGGAATGGAACATAGAGCCCTGGAGTGTGTTTGAGACAGTCTCACAATTCCAGCAAGAATGGAAGAGAAATGCAAGTCTTTCCTCTTCTTCATTCGATTTCAGGACTGTGGCTGAGTTGGGCAGGCATTGCCATGATCTTTACAGTGCATAAAGACATTTTTTCTCTGCTATTATCACCAAGAGGTGATATCCATGTGACTGTTCTGCATTCAGCTGGCACCTTTGACAGTCTTGCCTGCACTCTGTCCACCAGCACTCGAAAGTGGCCTGTAACCTCAGATTAAACAGATGACTCTAAAGCATCTGTGCATGCTCCCGTCCAACAGCTAGCCGCTCCATCGAGCCTTGCCTACAGCAAGGTTGTGGTAGCCTTGAAGACTACTACTATGGGTAAATAAGCACATCCAGAATAAGAGTTTGTCATTTTGGGAGAAAGTCAGGACACCTGACAGAGAATCCGCAGCAAACCAGGACTATACCCTTGGGGATCGATAAGGGAAACATTTTGCTTAATGCCAGAGGAGATTTTAAAATGGAAAGAGAAAGAAGAAGTACTTTTGCATCATACTAAAACCTAAAAAAAAATAAAAATAAGCAATGATCCTTTTGCAACAGGATCTATAAAAATATACACCATAATCCATGGAAATTTGGTATGGTTCTGTGCTTCCTGTGCTGTTACATTCCCTGATATTAACTATAAACTCAGGAGTGTATGTGCCCATATGAGCAAGTGTGGCAGCACTTAGGATGATGAGAATGGAAATTCTTTCTTTCTGTCTTCCTTTTAATGAATGAAAAATGAAAATTCAAAGCCTTGCTGTGTGATACAGATAACCACAGTTGGCATCTGGGATTGATTCTGCGGGTCTGCTGTGTGCAGAACCCCTTCGCGTGTCTGACAGAGGCATAGGCACTGGGAGGGCAGCATCCAGCCCCAGGTGCTGCTGTGTTCCTGCTTCCTGGAGATATTGTCTCATGATAGCCAGGAGGGAAAACGAAACAAAAATCCAACCAGGCAGCTAAGAAATTGCCTTATAGAGTTAAAATTTGGTATAGATTGCAGCAATGCCTGACTGCCAACCTATTGTATTTGCTAAATATTTAAGCCAATAATAGCAGCTAAAACCAATTATTTCTTAAAAAGACTACGGAGCAACAGGACAGGATACTATTTGGCTTACGTTAGGCATATTAAATGAATCTTAGCTGGTGTTGATAAGTCTGTCAATTCACAAGAAGGGAAAGAAATACGTTAAAGGAAATAAACATAGCAGGAAAGTAAAGAGTTCTGTGTCTACATGACTTTTATTATTTCTATTGTTTTCATCCACCTGAAAGAGATCAAACTGAAGATAACACACATAATCTTTAATGGGCCAGCATTTTTACTGCTGCTTATATCAGCCTACGGCCAAGACTTACTTCCTTTACCATTGCTTCAAGACTTTATGCTGTGAGGATGGACAGAAGATGTTCAAGGCAAGGAAAGATACAGAAAGGTGGTGGCACATCCAGGGTGGAAAGAAGCATAGCTCCTGCATCAGTACTGGCCATGGCCCACGGTCAAACCCACTCACAGTGCTGGCCATGCTGCTGCACGGCCCTAGCACAAAACAAGCTCATGCAGTATGCCAGTGATGTTGACCATCAGGTCCTATGCAAAGCAGTGCTTTCTGCAGGAATGGAGGGCAATGTCCCTTGACCTGGCAGAGACATTCACAAGTCATTCTGGAGACTCCCAGACTGACAATAACGGGGTTTCTGGTGCAACTGCCCAAATCTTCCTTTTGTTTCTCTCCTCCTTCTTGCATTAACTTAGGTAACCTCGGACTGCACACACATCTGCAATCAGCTCTAGACTCAGTCACTGGACTGGCTGTCAGTAACAGATGATGGCCAGGCTTACTTTACATGTTAACAGTAGCTCACAGCTGAATAAAAGGCTGATTAAGAGCAATCACTGTAGAGCAATCTGTAGAGACTGTTCTGCCTGTGACTGATAGGCAGATGTGTTCCTTTCTTAGCATCTGAGGGATTTGCACTTGACCAGAGTTCTAAGTGTATTTATGAATTCCAAGCTTTATTATTGTAATTCCCTATTCCTGCATATACAATTGCAAAGTTTAAAGTGAAAATCAATTCCGAATATCACATCTTCTCAAAGGCATAGCCTGCAACCAACAATACCTCATCCTTTCTATCCTATTCTCTACTCTGCTGCTACTTTGGATACTGCAAAAAGTTGGAAAATCCTATTTTCCTTTTCAGTGCGCTCCAGGGGAGTGGATAATCTACCCAAGAGCTGGCTGCATAGCATGTCACTTGGATCTCCCACAGCAGCTCCAATGGACAACTGTAAAGAGTAAGTTCACGTCAGGGCAACATCTGGATCTTTTAGAAGTGAACAGGAACAAGCTACACTTGTTTTGAAGGGAAATTCAAGACAATTTCTTTAGATGTAGCCCTATTATTTACCATTTGTGATGGATAACTAGACTCCTACGAAGAGTACTATAGAGCAACATATTTGAACGCATACAAAACACACAAATATGGACATGCACCTCCAAGCATTCTTTAAAAAGTTGCTCAATCTGCCAGGCACAATAATACAATCTTATAGTTCGTAAATATCATGCAAAGGTTTGAATTATTTAAGAAAAAAAAAAAAAAAAAAAGAGGGGACTGCTGCACTGTCAGGATTATTAAGTACTTACTTAAAACACCACTGATAATTCCATTGATAATTAAACCACTTTTTCCCTATCCATTTATTATGCAAATGCCTTTCTGCATCCAGCTGAATTCCAGCTGTATATGCCCCACCTTGAAGGGCAAAGCTGTCAGCACACATGGCTCTACAGCACAGCACAGTGGGCAAATTTCATCTCTGGGGCAAGGTGTGGTAAATCTCAAGGGAACATTACATCCCTCCTGTACTGTGGAGTTCACCTCATGCTCTCATAGAGAACGTGTCCCAGGGTTCGGTGGTATGTCGAGGGGCCAGTGGCTCAGCTATTTGATTAACTTAATGGCTAGGTCCTCCTTGGAGAAAAGGTTGTACTTGAGAGGGTACAACCCATATCAACTCTGAAATTACGCCTTCATCCTTGCTTTTGCAAGAGGGAAGTTTCTCCTGTGTTGCAGTATCTGAAAGCCATCAACTCAGCTGCTCTTGAGGGTCCATTATTTTAAAAGGTTCCACGAAAGATAATTATGAAAAAATTCGATACAGGGGAGGAATCCTCAGGGACCTGCAAACTGAAAATCAAAAAGGCTGAAAATCACAGGTTTAGGTTGTTGCTCTCTTCTTCCTTCCTTAAGGCCCCTACTGGCAAGGTATGGAAATGCTTTCAGTCATCTTCCAAAAGGACAGAACATGACACTCAGCACCTTCCACAGTCAGGTAGTCCTTACCCTCCCCGGGGCTCTGCTGCTGATAGTAAATGAACTGATAACTCCTGCTTCTCCCACCAGCCTGGTTCTCTATGTCATCCACCTACACACAGTCACGCATTCATTCTCTCCCTCATGATTTATTCATTCAATTTATTTATTTATGTAGGTTATTTTCAGTAGTAGTTTTACAAACAATGGCAGAAGTGAAAAGAGCAAGAGAGAAAGTTAGGAAGAGAGTTAGTGGCACACAGGGAAATCTCTACTGAACGGGAATCTCCACTGAAAACAAAATGTAAGACAAAGGATTATGCCTTATTTCCTCCTCTGGCAGAGCCTGATCAAATTCCAGGTGACATCAGCTTCACCCATCTTTGCTCGATACTGACTTCAAACAGCCGATTCACCTGATGCTCATGTTCTGGTCTCTGGACTTACATGCTCTTTCAAATGGTACTTGAGGCGTTTTGGAGCTCTCCAAAGACTAATTCTCCACCCAGAAACCATTATTTTGGTTTTCCATGCATTTAGGCATTAACCATGTTTTAAAACTTTAATCCACAGGTGTCTTTACAGTAAAGAATATAAAGACATACTTATATTGCCTAACCTACATGTCTAATTTAGATTTTTGTTTCCTTTTCAGCCACCCTCTACAGAAATTCCCTTTTCTACATTGACTCCACAGGAACTCTAAGGAAATTATCTTCCTAAAGATGTAATCAGACAAGGTGAGAACAGTTGATCTTAAGGCTATCTGTCAATGAAAGAAGCAGTCTTGGTCCTTCACCTTGCACGCTTTTCCCTCTTTTTCCTCTTCCTTCCCCTAATTCCACCTCTATGTTGCCCACCCATGCTTCCTTACAGAAGCATTGACACCCACCTGACCCCTTGCTGAGCTGACTCAGTTCACTGGACTGGCAGAAAATAAATCCGGAGAAGTGAAAAAGGGACAGTTTTCTAATGGGTTAATGAGCTGAATCAGCTCAGTGAATATGAAAGTCAGCTCGAGGGTGAGTCAGGATCATGTAGGAGGGAGTGTGAAGAGCAAGGAGGATTGACCCTTTTCACAGCAGAAAGTGATCAGAGGAACTCAGTTTGTCTCCACTAATGGTATCCCTAGTTGGGAATATAGATGCCTGGAAATAGAGAGGATTTATCCTCACTGTTCTAGCTATGCAATAATGAATTTATATTACAATATTTTTTTTCCATTCTTTGCTCAGCTGGTATGTTCTACCACAATTCATAGCATGAGAGACCTTCTTCAAGCACAGCATCTCTATAAATCTCATTATGTGGAGCTAAGAGCAAAACAGTTGTCAATGTGTGAAAGTGATTCCTCTCTGAAATGAAACCATCGCTGCTCCATCTTTTGATATATTCGGACTGAGACCGGACACTTTCTTGAAGATGTGCTTTGTCAAAGACAAGGTATACTTCATTGAACATGTTATGCTCAGTAAGAGGGTTAATTCAGTGAAAACAAAGGGATGTAATATATAGGAGGTTAAAGGAGCTAATCTTACACTCCATAGATCTGTAAAATACAGATTGCACAAATTTAAAAAGGAGACTAAAGCAAATCTTTTTGGGTAATGAGCACAAACAATTCCCACTGTTCTTCCAAAACAAAGAGGACTTCTGCCTATGCTCTTCAATTTGGATTATTATTTTGTCCCTACTGATACTGCCATCCTTCCTTACCTAAAACAAGAGCTCCCTTTCTTTTGATCTATGGACACAAGCACCAAACCAGCAATTATGGAAACTGCAGGTTCTCTCTCTGTTTAGAAGAGTAATTTTCAAATGTACATGCAGCATCTCAGCATTCTCCTAACAATGTACTGGAAATGCTTTTGTCATTTCTGCTTCTTCCATGGCAGTAGGAAATTATGTGCTCTGCCCCAGCCTTTCATGCTCAGTATGTGACGGAAGCACATTCAGAGTGCACACTCCAAAGGGTGCAAGATTACATACCAAGTGGAGACCTTTGAATCCCTCAGAATGTAATCTTTATTCTGATTACAAAGTTTGTGGAAGATACTTTATTTCAGCAAGGCTCTCAGCCTCTCTTCATGTGCAAGCAGAAATACATTAATTTCGTATCTTCATTACAACCTTTTACATTCAGAATACATGCAGTAATATATAGGCTGAACTACAGATATTAAAGCCATAGGTGCCTGCCTAGCAAAAGGTTTGATAAAAAGCACCTTCTTTTTTATCAAACCAGGTGCTTTTTATCAAACCAGAGACCTCCAGTGGCCTAATCAGTATCCTAGTAAGCTCACAATCCCATCATTCATGACAAGTTATGGATCACATGTCTCTTGCCTCGATTTAAAAGCAGTCTGGCTGCCTCTGGCTTCCTGCACTTGCTCCATTTCTCTACCTTCCTCCCATTTTCCTATGACTAACATTTATTTTTTTCTTCTGAGTCAAAATTTGTCACATTTCTACCCATGGTCCAGGACTACTGCAAATAGTTTTCTGTAGCAAGTCTGTTTCCTGTTGCAGCATCACACATGTTAAGGCAAACCACATGTGCTCAGAGACGGATCCATTTTAAGAACAGTTATTCGTAGGTTGTAGATTATCAGTCATTGACAGAAGGGGCTTTGATGACTCCTTAAAAATTAGGGAAGTCCTTTTTACATACTGAGACACTGAAATCAGATGGGAGAAATACCATTTGCAGGTTGCCTCTGCTTAGGGGAGTTAACTTCAATATAATCAGTAACTTCAAGGTAGTTCAAGAGTTTTGTGTTTGAAAATGAAACGATGCTGTAAAAGGGAGGACTAAACAGATTATTAAATGAAATTTCTCTCGGATAGAAGGCAGGCTTTCCTACTTTGAGGGTGGAAGGGAAGCAAGGATGACTGCCCCCATCTTCAATGTTCTTTACTACTTCTGCATTTCTTTTTCTGAATTAATTAATTTAATTAATTAAAGAATTCTTTACTACTTTCTGAATATTTAGGAGCAAATAATGGCCCTGGTGAGGTTCAGCTCCCATGCTGTTAAGTACTGTGTACACAGTCATGCACCTCCGCTACCTGTGTCTGTGCATGTGCACAGGAACTCTAGTCACACCAGCTCCTTTGGGCATCAAGATTAAACACAGTTCAGAGTATGTGAAAAGTCTAAGTTCCCCCATGCAGGAGTTGTCCCAGGCAAGTGTTTATCAACTCTAAGTATTCTACAGGCACCCATGTGCAATACTTAGAGTTGATAAACACTTGCCATGTCATTCACTTGTCCTTTTGCCTCCCTCTCCAAGAGGTGCATATACAAGTTACCAGCGCAGTGAAGTCCTAGAAACAATTTCCTCATGTCATGTAATGTTACAAACAAAGCAGTGATATAATACAAACATAAGTTGTGAATCTCTTCAACAAACTTTGGGGTAAATATGAAGGGAGAGCTCCAGATGAGGGAACTCAGCACTGTCTGAGGAAGTTTTCCTTGTTTCCTTGTCATATTTTAGACCTTTTATGAATAGAGATTTGTTGCTCTTTTCTGACTCGATTAACTGCATTAAGCTAGAATTTAACTGCACAGACAAATGGGTCTGACCAGCTACCCTGCAGCAGATATTCTGCACTACAGGATCATGTGGTCTCTTCACCTTTTAGAAACAGATTAAGCTAAACTGCAAAAGGACATTCAGTACAGAATGAAAGGAACTATGCAGAGAAAGGTGCAGAATGATCATGTTTTAAGTACATATGTTGGCTGATTACCCATCAGATTTCCCATTTACACAAACCCATTCCTAGAAAGACTGGTTTTCTTTTCATTTATGTTCCAGCAAGCTGAAGGAAGAGGAATTGGTTTTGGTTTGCTTTCCTTGTTTTCCTCCAGAAAATGTTCAGTAGGCATTACTTGTGCTAAATTCTTACCTTTTGCTATACTGGTAATTTATGTACTGTACCTCTGACTAGTGTTCTACAAGACGATGAAGAGAGAAAAACGTTGTTTTGTGTAAGTCTCTAAGTAAGCACATTATACATTTATTAAAAAAAGAACCGTCAAAAAGACCTCTGTAAGTCTCTCTCTGCTTCAGAGCAGCCTTAACACAACACAACCTGGTAAGTCCAGTTTGTATGCTTGTGCAGAGAACAGGTTTCCAAAGGCCTGTTCTGAGCAGCCCTGATTAGATAATACATAACAGAGAGAAACCATGGTTTAGAGGACTTTGTTTTCATTTGCAGTTCATTAGAGGCAGCCCAAAGCTAACTGAAGCCTCCTGGCTGGGACATAATGGATCAAGATAAAACCAGGCACAGACAAAATAGGACTGTTTAACCTTGATACAGCTGTTTCCTGAGTTCCCACATGATCAAGAAATAATAACCACTGAAGGAAGAGGCATTATCTTCAAAAGCCTCAAACCCTATCCATTCAAATAACCTGTAATCCCATACTTGCAGGGGTACTTTGCACTACAAAACTGGTAGCCCTCCAGCAAAGTGCCCTAAATCTGTGAAGGTGACTTTACCCTTTTCCAATTGCAAGAGGTTCAACTAGACCAAACTCTCCTCCAGTTGAGAAGGATCACAGGCAAGCGGTGAAGATAGAGCATTACCAGTTCCAGAGACTACAACAAAGGACACTATTTAGCCAAATTTAGAAGGCCACATTATGGGGAGGAGAAGCAAGAGCATGCATGTTTAACTAATTCCATTTATAAATTAATTTAGTTATATCAGTGTAATTTTTGTGTGTGAGCAAGCCTTATTGTTGGAAAACTAATTCTAAATTAAAAAGAGAAATAGAGCAGTGTCAACCATTACAAAGGAGACATGGGTTGAAAGTACTGCTGAATTGCATGCTGCTTTCTAAAAATACCAGAATTCAAGGATTAAGTACAAGCGAGTTAATAAGGTGTTACACTGCATTCTGAAGGCTGCTTAAAATTAGCTGTGAATGTGCTTTTGCTTGTCCTAAATACACACTGGAAAGATGGCTTTTTTTTTTATCTCTTCTAGCCTTCCTTTGAGCTGTCATACTCTGAAAAGTCTGGCTCTGTAGGCACTAGAGGGAGAGAGATAGCTTTGCGGCTGCTTTTCTTTCTGATCATGCTCTCAAGCCTGAAGAAACCAATTTTAATATGTGATGTACAGAGGTGAAGCTCAGTCATTTCCCTACACGATTTACTCACTGTGCATACGGCGCCATTGCACAGTGTTGTACTTGCTGGTGTGAAAAGGCATTTTCACAAGAAATGCCCATTTTCAGGATCAGATCATTTGCTCAAGCAAACAAGCTTATTTTGCTGGCTCATCCTCAAAATAAAATGTTGCTGGAGTTTACTGAGGTTCTGTATGCTACAGCTGTGCAGGATGGTAACAATTTTTAGCATTCTGCAGATTCCTACAGCATTGCAACAAGCCACAGTCTGCCAGTTACCTTTGCAATCAGTGGGGGTGGGAACATTCTTCTAAGCTAAAATGTTGAGTTGTATGAATGGTGGACTATATGCAGATCTCAGTATGTGGTCTGTACTCCACAAAAACCTCTAAACAACTGCTCATCCAGGTGCTGCCTGACCCCACACAAAGCACTGCATATCCTTCTTGCACAACAGTCTGTATTTAGTTCGGAGTAAGAAGGTTGTGCTTCCAGGAAAACTAGGATCCTTGCACAGAGGTAATTCCACCCTTAACCTACATTGTCTGATCTTCCAAAACTGGCACTGGCTGGAATTCCTGCCTGCGTGCATGCCTCTATGGCATTTGAGAGCGATCTTCTCCTCTTGCTCGTATTTTATAATCTACCAGAGGACCAATATTCCTGCATTGCTACAGATGTAACATTCTGCCTTTTCACTGTATTTCTCTTTCAATTTTAATGGACGGTGGGAAGTCACTGGAGTTCATTAAGTCAACCCAGCTTGCAATCACACATGAAATCATGTAATCAGCTCTTCAGTCCCTGGAGCCAAACCTGTTCTGGCATCCTCTTTTGTCGAAGCTGACATCTCAGAGCTTTGTGACATAGGTAGGGTTTAGAAAAGGTTCTCCTAACTGCTACAAAAAGTGCTGTTTTATCCTTTTGGGGGGGAAGATAAATAAATAAACAAATAAAAATACCATTCCAGAAGCTGTCAAGAAGGAAACTTCTTAGAAATCATCTTAGCCCAGAAACTTCCTTCACACCCAAAGTGCGGGTGGATAATGGCAGCACAGGAGTAATCCTGTGCAAGCTTACCTCTGAGAGCGAGGGTCAGCATTTAAACATCCTCTGACCACAGCTGCAGATCTACATAGTGTTTGCAATTAAGCATGTTCTGGTACCCACCCTTGTCTTTCAAAGAGCGTGAGAGTTTGCACTGTCTGAATGTATTAGCCAGCAGCAGTTAAATACAATCGAGCTGTCCACTTCTAAGTTTAGGACAGAATACTTCACAGCTGCAGTCCCATTCTCCCACTGGGTATGACTAATCAGATCTACTTCCCTGATATTCTCTCCGTCTCCTAGGTGTTTGCACAGATAAATCCTTCTGGCCAAAAGTACGTTCATGTTGAAGTAAGTGCTCACTTTGTATTTTTCCAGCATATGTGTATTTTTTCAAATTCTGAATAACACTCAGGGACTGTTAGACAAGGAGAAATCACAGGTTAGGGCTGCTGTTGTCAAGTTGTTCAAGTCACTGACTGAGCAGTGTCATTCATCACTTTACTGCCATGCGTTAGATCAGGGGTTCTTTTTCCTTTGTTAGCTTTTCAAAGATGTGGGGTACATAAAGGATGTTACTGTTTTGCTCCTACTTAAGAATTACTTGTGAACAATGCATGGGGTTTTTTTATTCACAGAAAAAAAAAATGCAGCTTGTATGGTTGAAATAGTAAATTGAGTTGTAATTAACTGAATCACATTAATAATGAAAACTCTTTTGATGACAGCAAGACCTTTAGCTAGCTTTAGTTCCAGTCTGACAGAGACAAACCACTTCAAAATTTACAGTAGATATCAACACAGTTAGTAAAGAAGCCCCAAAATAAGTTCAGACTAATACAGCTATAAATCATTTTGCATTATTGTAAGAAAAGGGGCTTTTGTAAATTCAAATACAATCAACGATTCTATTTTATGACTTGGAGAATGTTACTCTTCTTAAGTTGTTCACAACATATAATTAGAACTGTAGTGTACTTTACTACACACTGCACAAGAGATTCTCTGTCTTACAGTAGCACGCTGTCTCACACACCATGAATGACTGACAGAAAACTCTCAATCTGTTACTGTATGTTTTCCACCATTCCAAAAAATAGTTGCCAAACTTAATCCTGTGAAGAAAGTAGATCAAAAAAAGAGATGTAATGTATCATGTAATGTATCATTTTAAAACTTATAGGTTGGGGGGGGGTTAATTGGTTCCCTTTGTAGCCCTTTTAATAAACAGAAAAAATGCAAGCAGAGTAGTTGTGCAGTAACTAGCTACAAACCCCCTTCCTTTAACACATATGCATACACTTTTGCAAAGAATGCTCTACTGTAGGTACAACAGCCCTGTAAAATTCACAAACCAGTGATTTGTGTAATGAAGTACAGAACTATCAACAAATAATCACTAATTAAGATACAGGCCATAAAACCATTTGTGATGAGAAGGTCAGTGGTATTTTTCAACTGGAGTTGCATCATAACATCATAGAAAAAGTCTTATGTTCATGCAATTGCTACAATGGAAAACTTTAAATATTTTTTTGCTATTGGTATGTGTTTGATGTATAGTGATGCATGGTATCCCATTAGAATTTAAATATAAGTTCATAACGAGCAGCACTGCAATAACCGATACTATGTGTGGGAGCTCTCCCCCACCGTATCTGATTCTTTGATGCCTTCTGAAAAGCATGAAAGATATAAAACTTTTATTACTCATAATTTATATAGGCACTTGGATATAACATTGCAAAGTGTAGCAACACTTCATGGATCAAGTGATTGATAAAGAATCTATACACTATATTTGCGCATTGTTATCTTTTATTATTAAAAGAATGCGTAAATCCCAAATCCAGGAGATGCCTGTGTTTTTAAATAGTTCTCCAATGAGAAAAAAATGACAGAGAAATGGAAAAACCATGTTCTAAACCACACAAACAGAGGAAAGCTAGCAGGCTGTCTTGCAGAGTGTGATACGGTCTACCTCCCTCCCACTGAACATTTGTCCCATGGTTCCAAAGAACAGTAAATGTTTAACTTCTCTGGAAACAGAAAGTCATCTGCTGTCCTTCCCATTAGCTCTGTTACACTATTAGCTCCATGGCTAAATATCAACAGGTTTTGACTGTCCAACAGATTCCTACCTGAAAGTAGGCTTCCAGGTAACAAAGATGAGCCAGTTTAAAATATTTGGCTTCTTGGGTAAGTACTCATGTACAGAGGGGTGCAATCACAAGCTATTTCACAAGTCAGGAAGCTGAGGCATGTGCCTGGAGTCACAAAGTATATTAACAACGTTAGAAGGAGAAGCTGATGTTCTCAGTGCCATCTGCACTGGAAAGATGTGGCAGTACTCCTGGGCTGGGAATGCCCAAGGCTTTCTTGATCCAAACCCTCCTTTAAGCCATACTAAGCAGCACACCACAGCAGTACAGTCCTAATGAAGCACAGTGCCATGCTGCTCGTGCAAGCTGACAGGCATCTACCATACAGCAGAGGACACAATGCATATAGCAGCAGCTGGCCAGGCTGATGTCTGGAGACAGGCTGCAAACCCGCGTAGCCCCTGCAAAGGTATCACCCCCATCCCCCTGGGCGCCTACCAGATCCTGCTGCCAGGCACCCTCCCGCTTCCCATGTGGCTCTAAGGCCTTGCCCACGCTCCATGATGAGATAAGCCAGGCAGAGCTGGTCATCAAGCTGAATGCATGGGACAGCCATGCCTGCACATGACGTCACTCAGCTGGACTGCATGCTTGTGTGAGGAATTGCCAGTATGCCTGAGGAGAGAGCCAACTGCACTCATGAGACTTACCGGGCCTGTTCTCTTTCCAGTACTACTAGAAAATTTGTCATCAGCTTTAAACAGCAGAAGATTGCAACCTACTGAAGTAAGAGAATGAACACAAATGAAACTAGAGTAGAAATCAGTATTTAAGTAGGTGAAAACTCTGCATGATCACAGCCATCCTTCTCTGCCCCACAAACAGGTACTGACTACCTCTTGCAAAGAGCAACAACAAAGCATGACAGTAATCTCAAGATTGTTAAGATGTCATTGCTTTTAAAAAGTGCTTAACAGCACATTCAAGAGTTTTGGTAAAATATTAGAATCCCAATAACTAGGAAGTATAGAAACAGATCAACTACAGTTGATCAACTATAAACAGAAATATAAACCACACCTATCAAATAACATCAGATTGTATTTTACCCTTGCAAACTGCAAAATTCTGTAACTCAAAATGAATCTTCCAGGGCATATAATTAAGCAACACACACTACTGTACAGAAGAGTATAATATGGATTAAATTTCAGCATTATTCATTGCTTCTGCCTGACTATTCTCTTGAAATGCACCACTGTATTGTACTTGGAGTCCATTCTGTAATATGGAGAATTGCATCTAGAGAGTGCTATTTACCTTGAAGTATTCATTTAAGAACTTTCACCATCTACGTGCAACAAATCTATGTTTCTAATGACTGCAGACCTGACCTGCAGTCCACAATGGCAGTCTATACTCAGGATCTCTGATTGCAGGATCCAACAGCCTCAATCAGAGCTGAAGCTTCATCATCCCTTATAGATTGAAAACCCAACTTTGTCACCCTTTAGGTAGAATGATACATTATACAGGGGTTATCTATAACCTACTCAAGAACTGTGCAATTCATCAGGTCATGTGAAAGTGGTATGCAGGCAGCACTCTCCCGCAGAAGTCTTGTTACTTTTTGCAGCAACCCTACTGCCCCAGCCTTCTCTCTCCCACAGTTTTGCCTTTGCCTCCCCAACAGACTTCTGAAATCTATTTCCAGCTCCTGCAAGTTTTCAATACAGACACAACGCTCATCCTTCTTAGAAGCACTTGTATCAAAGAATGACAGTGCTGCCAACCTCAGAAAAGCAACAAGAAGCAGGAAATGTACACATTTCCTTTTAGACGAGTATTATATAGGCCAGTCACCTGATTTTTGAACTCCTAATACCCATCTCCAGCTTACTGTTAAAACAACTAATCTTGCCAGGTCTCCCAGCAGCATGTTTGTCGTGTGCACACAAGCATAAGCCTTGAGCTTCTGAAACTTCCCTGTGGCTGTTCCTGCTTTCTTTGAAAACAGTATCAAGCATTTCTTTCCTATACACCCATGTGAGAGGAGAGCTCAGCATGACCCCTGCCATGACTTCAATTAACCTCTCCTCTCCCAGAGAAGTGGAGAAAAGCAGCCGAGGACATCCTGCCTCCCCAGCCAAGGCTAAAAAATTCACCAAGACCAGAGCTTCTCCAATAAAAGACAACTCTAAGAGGAGCAAAGTCACATTCCACCACTATTTCCCACCTGCCTTTTCACCAACAAAACCTGAGCCTGTGCCATTGAAATCAATAGGAATTATATTATGGACTAACTTGGAAGAGAAGAGATAGGAAGAAGGGAAAAGAACAATAAAAAAGTCTGCAATCTAAGTTTACAGTTCTCATAGATAGCCTAACCACATTCCTGTGCATGTAAGTCACTATTCAACAATGCAACTAGTTGGCCATAAAATGAGTACACTGCATTTATTCATGCATGTAGAGGGTGAAAAAAAGATTTTCATACATTTGGAAAAACCCATTTTTGCAATGGGGAGGCAAGAATTTACAATACATTAAGCAAATAACTTTTATTCACCTGTTTTGAAAATAACTCCAGTAACCTAAAAAAAAAAAAGAGCAAAACTTAGGTCTACAGGTGGTTTCTAGTCTCTCTCCTCAGATCTGAGGCAGTGGCTGGCAGCCCATACAGTAATGTGGGAGCAGCTGTGCCAATGCAGATTTAACAGTCCATCTTGCTCAATGCAGTTTTATGCTCCACGGAGGGTACGGAAGAGCCTGCCTGTCAGAGTAGCTGCTCCTTGCCAGTCAGCTCACAGCCTGGAGCAAGAAACATGCTCCCCACAGGAATATAACCGACTATTCTTGTTGCTGGCATAGATGCCATTATTATTCTTCTACTACTATTATCATTGTTAAATTGTTGATTTCACACTTCTCAGGTTGACAAATTTTTTACTTTCCCCTTACAGAGAGCTAAGAGGTTTTGAAAAGTCTACATTTAATACAAACCAAGTAAGACTTTTTCTTCTTTTTATTAAACTTTTAGGAGTTTAGCTATTTATTGTCTACAATGTGCTTATTTCGGGGATTTCTCTGTAATCATATGGCAAGTATTTATGATTTAAGTGAATAATGATAAAATACCCAAGATTTATACTGCTCCTTTCCTTACACAATCCACTTTCCTAACCAGTACACAGAAAACTCCATCTTCAGTTATTTACAGACCTCCCTTCTCTGGTCAGAAGACAGAATATTCAAAAGTTCCTATAGTTCTGTTTATCACCAGACCCCACCAACCACTCTGCTGTCCACTGCTCCTTTCGCTTGCTTTACCAGAGACTTTGAAGGAGGATGTACAGAAAGCTACCCCTAACCTTCACTGCCCGACATCGCTATGCACTCTTCACACCAGCCTCACATTTCCCAGGTCACTAGAAAGGGCTTAGCCCGCCCAGCGCCTAACACAGACCGTCGTTCCCTTGACGGCCTGAAGAACTGCATCAAAGTCTCTTTGAGACGCCAAGCCAGTCATCTTGTTCTCCTTCGCCCTGTATTTCACCGCAATGGGAGAGCCATTCCTACTGTGTGCCCCCTCCATTATCAATTACTGACGCTTCAATCGGGAAGCACTCCAGGAAAGGCACCTTTCAGCCCTTGTCTCGACAGCCCGCTCCCAAGCACGGCGCCATTTCCCCTCCCTGACGTGTCCTACGAGGGAGCAGCCAAGCTCAGCCTCCTTCAGCCTCCTTCAGCCTCCTTCAGCCTCCTTCAGCCTCCTTCAGCCTCCTTCAGCCTCCTTCAGCCTCCTTCAGCCT
>JAVHNF010051999.1:64043-83402 GCA_034783455.1 Micropsitta finschii
ACCAGGGCAAGCTTTAGAAATAAATTAATTCTTTTCTATGCTCCATGTGCCTGGGTCTATACATAGTTGGTCATAGTCAACTTGAATTCATCTTAGATTTGAAAGTGCGCTCACTGGTCCTGAAAACATGTTTGTAAGTTGCTTTCCTCTATACATGTCTGTATTTGTTTTTCTGTGTTTGTTTTGTTGCAGACAGGTGCTTTGAAAGAGAAAAGATTGCCTACACACACCCTGCCTCCTGCTCACTGCACAGTTTGGCACAGTGTGGTACCATCCACATTGAACTCTTGCTGAAGAGTCAGCTGCTCAAACAGGGAAAGATTTAAGTCTGAAGGAATCAGCCTTCAAACACACCATTGACTAGGAAACAGCAGATTATGGGCATCCTGGGAGAGTTTTATTCCAGTTTGTTTCATTCACTTCAGATGACCTGACCTTGAAACATCAGTGGCATTCATGGCCTGGTAGTGAAGCTGGACGGAGTGTGCAGCTGAAGCTGAAGGTCACCCATCAGCACTGTGTGTTTTGTTCTGCAGGTTTACCCAGCTCAGGGACAGATGAAGGCTTCTGGACCAGCTTGGTGGCACAAACCCTTTTATCTTTAACAGCTGCCTCAGAGACAGCCACCAGCAGAAAGTCACAGAGGTCATCCTCCTGACCAGAGCATTTCCAGAGTCCTCTTTTCTTCCATAGCATGCAGTGCCGTACAGCCCTATATTGTGCAGGGTATTTGTGGGCAGCACCACTGCTGGGCCTGGAGCGGCTGTGGCCCTGCGGTGATGCTGCTTCTGCTCTTCACCTTCTTCTCCTTGGGGGATTGGAGCCCTCAATGAACTGATGTATTCTGCAGAGAGTTTCTTCTTCCTACTGCCTGAAGGTGTTTGGAAGAGAGACACGAGATTCACTGTGTGCACTGCAGAAGGTGCCAGAGGTCTGACTGCTTGTACAGCTATAAAAAAGGTAAAACAAGGGGTTCTGCTTTGCATTTAATGAGAAATAAATGGCTGGGCTTCCTGTGTGTCCAAACTGAGATCCACTGCAGGCAAACAGCGCTGTAAAATGCTGTTTGTAAACTTGGCAGGCTCCATTTTAAAGTTACGTCCTCTTGCCTAAACTTACAAATCCTCAGTATCCTCTGAGAGTAAAGCTCTTGGAGATCCTCACTGCTCTGAGCTTTGTGGTGCACTACAGAGATTATGTCAGCTACAAAAAGCTGCAAGCATGAGGTGATACTTGCAAGCATCCAAGATAAAAACTGCCCTTTTTCCATCTTGTTTCTGTGCTCCAGTCCCTTTGGGCACAGTTATGACCATGGTCAGGCAGCAGCTGTTGAATCATGATTTTAGAAGCATCTTGATTCATCCTCCTGCAAAAACAACAAAATCCACCCAGTGACAGCTCTCATTCAAAGACCTGTATTAAAATACTGGGAGGAGTGGAGGGAGCCGGAGGAAGGAGGGCAGCACAGACTGGCCCAGAGGTGCTCAGCATCCTGAGGAGGACCCGCCACAGGCTGGGTAGAGGGACTGTCCCTGGCTTCTTCCCTCCTTCCCCATGGCTGCTCTCCCAGCTGGAACCTTTCTCAGTGCTGGACCTGGGAATACACAGGGCCTTTTTGAACTCCACAAACACTTTGATTGTGGGAAAGATTTTTTTCTTTTTTCTCTTTTCCCTTTCTTCTTTTCTTCTTTTAATAAAAATATGGCTTTGAACACAGGAGGGAAGGAAGATGTGTTTAACCCTTTAGTTTCCTACTGCTGGAGAGTGCTTAAGGTACACATAAACATACTCTTTTTACCTTAGGTGAACCCAGCTGCTGGACCTCGCAGCATTGTTCCGAATTTGGCTGGGTTTGAGTACTTTGATAATGTTTGGCTCAGAGAAATGGGTTCCTTTGGTTTTCCCCCCTGGAACTCTTCCATTTCATTCTTGCACCCTGAAGTCTTTGGGCAGAAGCTGACATGGAAACCTTGGGAAGTAAAAAGGCCGGGGTTCAGTTGTGGACCACTGCCTACATTGGTGATTTCTGACCTTTAATTTTGGATATGCACTTACCTGTGCTGTCAGAACCCCATTTTCTGCTCTAAATAAGGCTCTGGTTTTGACAGTCTCTGCTATTATCTGGCTAACAGCTTCCTCCAGCCCTCCTCCCTGTGCAGCTCTTGGTTGTTTTCCTCTGTAGATCAGGAGTTAAAATAAAGCTTTTAGCAAATGTGGCATTTCTTCCTCCTCCTCCACTATCCTGTTGTCACAGATGACTTGATAGAACAAAACTAATTTTACCTTTTGCAAGTGGGTTTTTGTTGTTGTTGGGTTTTTTGTTGTTGTTTTAAACAGTTCTCATAAAGACAGTGGAAATGTTCTTTTAAATGAAGTGTTGATATTTTCTAGGGAAAATATCCTCCAGCCTGGTTTTGTCTGTGTTCCACATATTTCTCTAAAATTTGTAGTAGGCTTTCAATTTCTATGAGTACTTTTAACCTCATGGCTATTTGGACAAACCTGGATCCATAAGAAAATGAAAATGAAAGTTTTCCCATTTCTCTATTTAATATATCACAGTTACTTGCTATCTGGCTCTGCTGTGTTCTCAGTAGGAATATTTTTGCTGTTTCACAGAATCACGCAGAATCACAGAGTGGTTTGGGTTGAAAGCGACCTTAAAGATCATCTAGTTCAAACCCAAGATTTAGTATTGGAGGGGTTTTCTGCTTATGTTCTCATTGTCCACTTTGAGGAAGATTACCCAGCCTGTTGGTGGTTCCCTTTCCCCATCCCTCTAAATCCTGACCTTCAGTGCTCCATTGCCAAGATGTGGCATTTCATAGACTATAATATGAGAACCTTTATTCTAGCATAGATTTGCTTCTGACATGGAACTTAGTGCTCTCAGCACCAAAAAAATCCTTCTGGTGTTTCAGTGTTGGGCATGGCAGAAATTGTATCGACTCCCTGTTCAGACTCCCATGGAGCATGAAGGTGTGGTCCAGCACATGGGCCTTGCGCAAGCTCCTAGGAATTGCCCTGGTAGTGGGAGTTCCCAAATAGTTAATTTAGGCTACAGCAACCAGTGGCTCCCACACAGTGCTGGCTATGATAGCAACTGGGACTCGTTTTACTGCTGCCAACAATCTGAGTATTTCAGCAGCTGTGGAATTTGTTAAGAATAAGGTCTGTGGCATGAAAGCAGCTAAACACAGGGTGGAAAGATGAAATGAAGGTGATTCCTGTGTGGATGAACTTCTGGGAACCGCTGGGATAACAGAAAAAAAGGAAAAAAAAAAAAAGGGGGAAGGAAAAGGAAAAAATAAACGAAAGCAGAGAAGGAACTGAAATACAGAATGGTCGTTTGGGATGTTTAAATATGGACTGTCTGATGCCCTTGTCTTGACAAGGAAGCTGGTCTCATGACAGTGATCACTGCTGCTATTGCAACATGTCCAAGGCTGCTTTCCCAAGTGAGATTCCTGGGATGCAGTGGTTTGTCAGGCAGCTATCTCCTTGCTAGGAGCACAGGAGGCTTCGGCTTTACCCTGAGATGTCAGGGAAGACAGACTTCAAGAAGCGCTGCCCTAAAATGAATTTCTAAAGCTTCAGGCTTTCAGCTGGAAGTTTGGACAAGTTGCTTCTCAGCTGGGAGGTGCGGAAGGGAGAGGGCTCTGCTACCCCCGGCTCTCTAAATCATGAAAAGTGCCTTTGTTCCTTTTGTCCCTTAACTACTGCTTTTAATCCAAGGGAATGGAAGAGTCTGTACTAAAGGGACTGGCAGCCGCAGGCTTGGCACATGTCCTGTGGCATCAGCAACTGCCTGCAAAAGATACCGTTTCTTTCAGTTCTGTGCCTGGCCCTGTAACTCCCCCTATATTCCTTTAAATACGGACTCCTCCATTCCCTCAGATAAAAAACAGTAGTTAAGGGACACAGGCAAAATTAAAGTGTGCTGCAAAATTAAACCTGTGCTGCAGTTGCCACTGAGGCCATTATGCTTTGGTGATGCTATTTGTGCCCCAGCGTGATTATTTTCCTGATTCGCTTGAGCTTATTTTTGAGATGCTTATTTTGTTTTTCTGCAAAGGCAGCAGACATTAAAGCCAGTTTCTGGTAGTCAGCATCACCCTTGGGATGTTAGTTGTGTGGGCACCGTTTTCCTGCAGATGTTTTACTGGGCATCTTCTTGAGTCGATTGAAAACAGTCGGTGCAGCTGGGCTTATGTACTCTTTTCCTCTGTTGTTTTGCTGCAGCAGAGACCAAGAGTGACAGCAACAGGAGCTGAGAGCTGTTTTTTCTTTCCAAGCTGATGCTGTACATTAGTCAAGATTTTGATTGATGACCTACTGTAGGATGCAGTTAGAGCTCCCATTTAGCTCTGCTGTGCTCCAAATGCTGTAATTGATTACACAGGTATTGTAACAGACTTCTTTTTTATCAATTCCTTGGGTGTTTTGACCATGGCATTTTAAGAAAGTACTTCAAATAAGGGGCTTGATCAAGTAGGTAGGCAGCACTGAAGTCTTTGAAGTCATTGACCTTACAGCTACCAGTTAAATTACTGTGAATTCCTCTGAGCCATACTGCTTCTATCCCCATTGCCTAATGAAAAGCATATGCTTGCTAGATTAAGGACATGTAAATTTGTCATCATAAATTCATGCACTCAAGCATAATTAAAGTGTAATTTGACTGCCTTTATGAAAACATTTGGGGCAGCCATGAATTTTGTTTCCCTTATGAAGCATTCTAAATATTTTACGATGTGTACTCATGCCAAAAACTTAGCTATGTATTTTTGGTGATGCTGAATGACATCAATGTCACTTTGATTTAGAATTGATTGCCAGAGTCCTTTAGTGTGAGTCTGTTCTTCAGCAATAGAAGAATATCTTTAAACTCTTGAAAGCATGCTGGTGAGGTAAGGTCCTGTGTAAGGATGGGATTAATATTCTAAAACCTGTCCTCAACCACTCCTGTGTACTGATGCAGTCCGCATGCCTTGTTGGCCTATTCTAGAAAAGAACTGCTGATAATTTTGTTATCATAGAATCACGGAATGGTTTGCGTTGGAAGGGACCTTAAAGCTCACCTAGTTCCAATCCCACTGCCACAGGCAGGAACACCTTCCACTAGACCAGGTTTCTCAAGGCCCCATCCAACCTGGTTTTGAATACTTCCAGCCACAGCTTTTCTGGGCAACCTGTGCCAGTGCCTCACCACCCTTACAGTGAAGGTTTTTGTCCTAACACCTAACCTAAATCTACTTTTTTTCAGTTAAAGCCATTTCCCCATCTCTTGTCACTTGTTACAGACATCTATTAGAATCTCTACAGTTTCAGAGCACCACCTATGCATTCCTGGGTTTAGACAGCCTTTCAGTAGATCCATCTCCTGCCTATTCCTAGGCAGACACCATCTGTAGTGGCTGATTTTCCAACAGTTTAGGTATGACAGAGCACTGGAGCAGGGTATTTGGCTTCATGCCATCCATGTTTCTGCTCCCTTTATTTGGGAGGAATGTGGCCACCTGGGCTTTCTGTACCCTGAAAGTTACCACTGGTCAGGCAGGACACGCTTTACACAAGTCTGAGTAAAAAGAACAGGGCAGCAGTTTCACTACAGTTGCATTGTGCCAGGGCACGTCTCTGAGAAGTATGGGAAGTGTGGCATTATCTGCTAGTGCTCCACATCTCCTGAGACGCTTCCCCCCAAAACCAGAGGGACCTGAATTGTCACTGGACCAGGAGATTGCAGTCATTTACTGCATGACCAAAGACTTGCCCGGGTCTGAGATCAAGACCTGCTGTCCCCTATGTTTACATGCAGTGCCTGCATCTGTGCTAGCACTGCACAAAGGGAGTTGTTGGAGTCTCTGCTCTCTGATCCAGTGACACATCACACACCAGCCCTGCTCCTGCAGGGAAACCACTTCTGTGTGCGGTGTCTAGCTTTCACTCAGTTCCACCCTTCACACCATGAGATGTAGAAGACCTTTATAGTTAGGTGCCTTGCAAGTGCAGCTCCTCCATTGCAATACCTTGTGCTAGCAGCAGAGAAGGACAGGAAATAAGCTTCTGGGTTCCCTGCTTATTCCAGTTTCTTTTGTTCTGAGAGATTTGAAATCCTATAGCTCCTCTTCTGCCTTCTTTGACCTGCCTCCATTTCTGTCCTGCAATACTTCTGTGGATCCCCTCACCCTCTTCTACAAAGGTGAAAATTCATAAGAATATGGTTGAGTGCCAGCAGAAGAGAAAATGAGTAACACAGGACAGTCCTCAACCCTTTCTTGAGCACAAAATTGCATTTTTTTCTAGAGAATATTTGTAAACTTTAGCTCAAATCCCAGCACTCACAAGGTTGCTCAACATTTGCATTTCAAGATGGTTTCCTCATTTCCACTTCCTCACACTTGAACGTAACACACGTTTCAGATCTACTTTAGGCTTCTCTTGCCTGTTGCAACAGCAGCGCACTGGACAGAAACTCTGAAAGTTGCCATGCCTGCAGCATGGTAAAGTCTGGACAGTTGAGGCACAGACTAAGCCTGCATTACACCTCCCTTCTGCCAAGTTTGGGCTTGAGGGGATTGCCTAGGAAGACCAGCACACTTAAGTCTTTTAAAAGCTCTTTATTTTATGTCTTATTTCCTCTTTTCAATCTAAGTATCAAAAGCAATGCTCAGGCTTCAGTTCTGACTCAGAATTCTCTCCTTTTTCACAAATACCAGCATTTCATGAGAACAGCTGCCAGGTATTCCCCAGTACAAATACCAGGCAATACATGACTAAGGTCTGAAGCAGACCCAACCAAATACTTCTCAGCCTTTTTGCCAAGGCCAAGCTCCCCAAGGAAAACCTCTCCCTGGTGACCAGATCACCACTCCCTGCAGCAGTTACATGGCAGATCTTACAGTCAGCACTGTATCAAGCCTTTCCCAGCCTGGCTGAAAGTTACTTCCTTCTAGATATTAGAATCATAGAATAGTTAGGGTTGGAAAGGACCTTAAGATCATCTAGTTCCAGCCCTCCTGCAATGGGCATAATGGCTGTCCTACACTTCCCACTTCGAGCAGACAGAATCCTAGTATAGGCTCTATTTTCCTCACATCCCTCCCCCTTTCTCAGCCTTGCAA
Organism: Micropsitta finschii; assembly: GCA_034783455.1. Taxonomy (NCBI): domain Eukaryota; kingdom Metazoa; phylum Chordata; class Aves; order Psittaciformes; family Psittacidae; genus Micropsitta; species Micropsitta finschii. The sequence goes on from JAVHNF010051999.1 coordinate 71,168, forward strand.
GAATGCCTCAAAAGGTGGTGACTTTTCTCTGGAAAACATTGTGGATTTCTGCTCTCTCTGTGTCTTCCTTCACAAAGCTTCACATGACAGTTTCATTGCTTTCCTGGCAGCACTGTCCCCAAAACCTGCAATTTCTGCCACATCACAAATCTTTTCACAATGTCTGTTCTTGGGATGATTACATTTAAAGATCAATAGCAGGTCTAATAGTGGTGACAGCACTTTCATTCAAATTAACTGAATTCTAAGTATAAAACCACTATTCCTGGCACACAGATTAGTACTGTAATTGCCTGTCTGATTAGCAGTTAAGGACCAGTACTGTTGTACAGTGTGATGTGTCTTGCTTACCTAGCACAAACTAAAGCACAGTGGCTTTAGAGTCGTTCAAAAAAATAGCTTGTGCTGCACAAAGCAACTCATATTTAAGAAACGGCACACATCAGAGTGCTCAAAAGCCCCTTCAGTAGGAGCTGGAGGTGTACAGCCATGAGAATGAACAAATATGGTACTAACATGAGAGGCAGGAATTCAAATGTGCCCTTCAAAGTAGTTAAGACTAGCTTTAAAAAGTAAAACTGGAGCCTACCAGCAGCAGCAAGCAGCTGGAAGGGAGCTGATAGAGATGCCCATCTCAATGACAGGTCTTGCATTTTAACAAACGTTTTGGATAGTGGGGTAGAAAGAGCTACAGAAGTCCCAGCTGCCCTAAAGTACAGGTGTTTTAATTGGATGGGGCCCTGAGCAACCTGGTCAAGTGGAAGGTGTCCCTGCCTTGTGGCAGAGCTGTATTTTAATTGGTTTCATAGCAGTTGTACAGCTCTATCAGATGGATTTGATTCTCAAAGCAGTGCAGCTGTGTTAGAGGATGTTCAATAGTTAGAGAAACTGGCACAGCAACTCTTCTTATCTACTGAACTTACTCAGATTAAGTGCCATTCAAATTAATTTCAAATTATTGTAACAGACAATAAGCTGGATTTCCTAGACTTGGGTAAAGCTGCAGCACGTTTATCAATTCAACATGAAGCAGTACCCAGGATCACCACAACACAAACAGCTTCAATCCCTCCAAACCTGACATTCCCAGTAAACAAGGCAAATTAATTCAATGAGCAGGTATTTTCTGGTACTGGAACAAATATCTCCCAACAGTAAGGAAAGTTAAGCACATTAAAGGACAAGAAGATAAAAAAAGCAGTTTCCATTCACACTGCTGTAGTCCAGAAGAATTCCTTTTACCACAACAGAAATGAGTTTCTAAAAAAGTAGGTAGTTCTAAAAAAGATTCAGGACAGAGATTAACTTGGTTTAACTATACTCATTATTTGGTTTAGGAAAATTAGTCCATACAAGGTGCTCTTTCAACATTTGCTTCTGAAAGACAATTTAAACTGTTACAGATGTGGGCCCAGTGTCACATATAGGAGGCTGCCAGCACAAACTCTACTCAGCTGAGCTAATAGTAAATACAAGTAGCTACACTTATGAAAAGCCACAAAGAATAAATGCATTCAAGAACAACTGTTCTTTGTTTTATTGACTGGTTGAAGCAGGACTATAAGCCAGGTGTATTTCAATCAAGTGTTGGTCCACTCTTATCATCAAAAAGAATTATTTTTTTTATAATAACATCAACACAAATGGAAGGAATATGAAGCATCATAATAGGAACTTTCAACTGTACATGACATGAGACCATTATCAGACTGGTGCTACTTCATTATTTATAGACTCTCCACTGTACAGTCCAGCCACACTAGTATTATTTACCTCCAAATCATTCAAGTTCTAGGTATAGGATCCTTCTGACTACAGCTCACATCTGAGCCATCAAATCAAAATGACATCTGTGCCGCTAGAATTGTAGTCTTGTAGAAATATTTCTATATTTAGTATATTACTAAAGAATAATTACTATCCTCTCTGAAGTTACATATAGCCATTATAAATATTTACATCAAATATTTACAACTGGTTCATAATATACAACACAACAATTTCACTATAATTTCTAATCTTCCGGTGTAAAAGTTTCAAACAACATGTTGCTATCATAATTTCATCTGTGTTGCACACAGTCACAGGCAGTACAGGGTATTTCAAAAACTCATGTTACATGATAAAAAAAGATGGAATGATGTTACTTTAATAACAGTTACCTTGGGGATTGTTTGTTGTTGGTTTGTTGGGTTTTTTTAACAAGCAGATTTTAATTTCTAAACCCCATCTGGTGCTACTACTAACATTTAAAATAGGCTTAAGAGGAAAAAAAAATACTTAGAAATAAATACACCTTTAAAAAATTCCACAATTAACCATGTCAGAGTATTTGTTTTCCAGACAGTTTAAAGGAGACCTTACTCTTCATCATTTCCTTGCAGTGAAATAGAGTGAGTGCAGTTCAATCCATTCTTATCTTCTGATTTGTCATCCTATAAATAATGCTGTCGTAGCCAGGATCCATGTTCCAGAGGTTGTAGGAGATAACTATCACAGCTAAAGCAAGACCTATCATCATCCACAAAATAATGTTGAAGATTACAGAGTAGTTGTAGTTATATGGGTAGGCAAGGTTATATGGATTGTCTGTTTCGCTCTGAAATAAAGAGAAGGTGTATTACTTTAAAGTTAGCTTGCATACAAAACACATTCTGACTAAATCAAAAATCTGAGCAATCTGAATATGTGAGATGTGGTTTTGTCTACGCAATCCTGATGCTAGGGCACAAAATGCAAAAGTGATTATGGTGACTGACATTAATGGAATCCAAAACAGGCCTCATGAAATTTTGTTAGGACGAATACAAAGTCCTGCACCTGGGAGAGGATAACCTCACAGGCTGGTGGAGACTGACCACTGAGGAGCAATTCTGCTGAAAGGGACCTGGAGGTCCTGGTGGACAAGGTGCACAGGAATCAGTAGTGTGCCCCTGCAATGATGCCAGGCAATTGCACCCTGGACTGCATCTGTAGTGTAGGCAGCAAGTCAAGGAGAACAATTTTCTCCCTACCTGGGAGACAGGTCTTACATGCACTACTGCACTGGGGAGAAAAGAGCAGACATGCAAATTCTAACAAGACATAAGGGAAAATATTTTGACAGTGAAAATGGGTAAAGCTTTGGAATAAGCTGCCCAGAGAGGCTCTGGGATTGCCAGCCATGGACTTTTCAAGAGCTTGGCTGGACGAGGACCTGAGCAGCCCAATCTAACTCCTAAATTAATCCTGCTTTGAGCAGGTTGGACTAGATGATCTCCAGAGGCCCTCTTCAACCGAAATTAGTATAAGTGAAGATAATTAGTATAAGTGAAGATCAAGACAGAGAAGTTGACCTCTTCACACCCATGCCTAAATCGGTTAGTAGTCTAGTCCTTAAAAAAAAAGTTATACTCAAGTGAAGTAGTGATGCAGTTTGGATCACTTCTAATAAATGAGATACAGAAAAATGTGCATCTACTACCTGTGAAGACTGGAGAATTGAGCGAGTCTTCCTTATGTTGGGAGAATTAAACGCCTTTACAGCTACCACTTCTACTACTGCATTCCCGCTATACAGATTAAACATCTCGTCTGCAAACTGGAAAAGCAAGAGTGATTTAATTTGAAACCTGCACTGTAGCCAGGAATTAAGTAGTTTCGTTAGCAAGATGTCTTACGGTTTAGTACATCAGCTTCAGGAATAATGCTGGAAAGTTGTACGAATTTACACTATTTCAGAATTGCACTCAGGAAGTGCTGACTCACCTGGTTTACAGCATCTCTTTAAACTACCTCAAACACTGTTCAGGAAACTGGAGCTTAAGACTGCTTTCTGGGCTGAACTCATTCTTACATCCCTTTCACAAAAGGCACATCATCACATACCTTCCCCATTGTATGTCTATCAGTTTCAGTAAAACATTTCAGTTCTCAATCTTCCACTGGGAAATTATAAACCTGAATAATTCAATCTGGTCTGAAGACTAATACATCTAGTATTTAAATACATCTCCTTAACTGCAAAGAGGACAAAGAGTAATGTTTAGAGAAAACAGTTATTTGACTTATTGGCCAAACTTATTTGGCGTTATTCACACTTTTATAGTATTCCATCATGCTTTTGAAAATCCCAAGATTGACTGGTCATAATAAAGATTTTATCTAACGATTACATAAGACCTGATAAAAAATTACTCTGAGCACATTGATAGATGAGAGCAGTTATGTTAGAGGCTTGGAAATACAGATTTGTACAGCTTTTTGGGCAAGGGGAAACTGACCACTGTACCTTGAGATAAAGAGATTCCCACATTTCTGAGAGCATGTTTTTTGTAAGACCTAATTCTGGTTTTAAATGCAAGATATTTATTTAGGAAAAACAAATATACCAAGTCATGTTTCAATATAACCCTACTCATTTACACAAAACATCTTAACACATTGTAAAATCACGTCAACACTTTCCAGAGTGACAAGTTGTTTAGTTACAAAATTTAATGTTACAACAGCATTTTGAAAACCAAACTAAAACAAGCATCAGGCAAGCAATCACTGATGAAGTGACAATTCAAAGCAGAAGACAGTCAATAAACTAACTCCCTTGTAGTTAACACACACACAAAAAAACCCTCCTTAGTATTCCTGCAAGTTTCGCTCATTAGGTAGAAAGCATACCTTTTGCAAAGAGTCTACAAGAATTTGAGAAGCATCCTTGTACTGCTGAGAGTCTTCCCCGTATCGTTTTCCAACCTCTTCCAAACCAGACAGTTCCAGAGAATACAGGTCCGGAGAGTGATCTTTGGCTAAGTGCTTGTGTCGAGACAGCTTTGGCACGCCATTGAGGGCAGAAAGAAATTAAATCATACACAGGTTACTTTAAAAACACGTTTCACAAAAATCAGTTTGCTGTTGGGACTAATCCAGCCTCACTTTCCACAGTCACATTCCATACTGATAAGGAAATGGAATTTCTTGCCAACTTAACTAGATGTCCACAATTGTTTCTTATCCTATTCTACAGAAGCAAGAAGATGATCATCATGCAGCATCTATTCCTAACATGAGGTTATATACACATAATACAGAGCTCTACTAAAAAGAAACACTGTACTTATTCACATCAGAATCCTTGTTCTGTAATTGCTGTAAAAATAAAACTTGGAGAAAAAATAAAAATACATAATACTTAGATCCTACTAATCCCTCTGCTGAAGCCGGAACTTGCAAAACTGAGTAGGTTGCGACTTCTACGTTGCTGTAACCCATGTACAGAAGTATTTTACTTAATAAGTATCCCATTGCCATAAAACCCAACCAATATAATCCAAATTATCTCAAAGAAGAGGAGTGATGTTCTTGCATTTCTACAGGTGTGAAGCTGCAGCACTGACATTTGCTTGCACAGGAGAACAGTCTCTGAAAGCAAGGCATTTAATCTGCTCACATCTTTCCATCTACTTTAAGTACAGGATTTCTAGTTTGCAAGACACCACATTGTTCTACCTCATTTTCTCAAGAGCCCTATTTCTCTCCATAAGACCTTCGGCTAAGGTGAACTTTCAGTTCTTAATGCCGCTTTCATTTTAAGTAGCTGAGGACTGCAGCATAAAGATTGAAAAGAAACAACCAACCCCCAGCAACCAACGTCAAAACAAACCCTAAACCACAACAAGAAGATAGTAGCTTCTTAGTAAAAAGACTGTAAGAATTAAAAGCTTGCCTGTCCATGGGAACATTTCTATCACCATCACTACTCATGCCACAAAAGTTACCCCAGTCTTTTCAGATAAAATGTTATGGTGATCTTCTGAAGTAAAATTGTGGCTAGGGCAAAGAACATGTTCTTAACTACCGCTATACTTATCAACTAAGAAAAGAAGGAAAGCCCTAGCAAATACTTCATTAATTACTTCCTATGTCTTTGGGTATGGAGAAATACCAGCTCAGAATTCCTGCTGTTCTCACCGACCACAATACAAAAGAAATTACAAACGATTAAGGTTCTCATTTTCTTCCACCAGTGAAAGGGCTGATGAAAACAGCTTCAGAATGCATTATTTAAACTGATGCAGCCAACTGATGAGAAACTGGAATATATCACTGGTTGCCAAGTATCCTGGCTACAGCTTTTATATCTTTAAAGTAGATCTCTGAAGTTTTTGACAAAAGACAGGGGAAGTGTTTCAAAAAACCTTACCAAACTTGCAATATCATGTAGGACTTGTAGCTCTGACAGAAAAAGCAAGTCAACCTGCAGGAAGAGGCAGAAAGAAAGAGACAGGTATTTCCTTTGGTGAGACCAAAGTTAGGGAAGTCTCATTTTGTTGCAAGTATTGCTCAGTATTTTACAACAGGTTAAGTCTGTTACAGCATCAAAATACACTCGAAGGAGATTACTCTTTCAATAAACTTACTTACAGAAACAAACCCCCAAAACCTAAAAGCTTAGTTCCTTAGTTCTTAGTTCCCACTGATTAAAAAAAATTTTTACCTCATTGTTTCTGCTGAGGGAGTTGAGAGGAAGGGAGCTGAGAATGGAGTTGTCCTGGAATAAGCGGTTTCGCAGTTGGCGCAGCGTGACAGACAGATCTTCAAATACAGAGTTCGCCTTACCCACCATGTATACCCTCTGCAGGAACAGCACCAGAGTAGTTTTCAGTTTTACCAGTCACTCATTAATAATCAATCATACCTGCAATCGCTCTCCAATGCAAAATATTTCATAAAATCAACTGGCTTTGCTCCAGCCACACAAGTGGAAAGTGGTTTATTATTTAGAACATCAGGAATCAGAAGTGAAGCAATACTCACTTCCTCACTGGGGGCCAGCTGCAAGACCACAGGAGTTTCCTCAGAGAACAAAGTATGAATAGCATTTGCAACACTGTCAAGACTGAAAGGAACAGCCTGGAAGAAAATATCTAGTTAGATTTTTGATAAAACAGGGCCTAATGATATAAAAGGAGATAATTTGCTTAAGTACGGAAGTCTGGAAAAATAAGAAAACCTCTTTTTGAGCAAATGTGGATACTCACATTCTCAATAGGGTAAGAAACCCCTTTCACAGGCAGTGCCACCTTGTCCACTCCCTTCACGGTTACCAGCACAGTAGCTCGTGGTCTGTGAAACAGATCACCCACTGCAAGCCCAGGCCAGGAAAGGTCCTATTAGAATATAGTAAAAAACCGCTTGTATTTCTAAGGGAGAAAGCGAGGACACCTCCCCAACAATTACACCAAAATAACTTATTATCTTGTTAATATCTCTGTGTAGGACAGTCTGTTGGGAATTTCATGGGGGAGCAAGTTGATACTAGAACTCCTCTAGAAAAATGCTGTCTCAAGTTAGCCATGAAGAAATTGCTGGTTTAAAAGGTGCCAGTAACTTAATGACAAAGTCTACACTGAGAAAGCATTACACATATTGGATAGATCAGGAGTTATTTCCCATAATTAAATTCAATATATCATAGTCTGTATTTAATAAGTGAAGGCTCAATTGAAAAAACCCCACACATCCCTCACCTTTTGCAAAACACCATAGAAAAGGGTTTAGGCACATTAAAACACTAACATCTTCGTATTTTCAGTACTAGAAAGAAGTAAGACACACAAACAAAGGGAAGGGAGTGTCAATCATAACAGCAACATACTAATCTAAACCATACAAATTTGCATGGAAAACATAGAAAAAGGATTCCTTAGTAGCTTACTGCAGTTATGTATTGGTAAGAGCACAGTGAAGGCTACCTGGCTGGTTTATTCAGGCACAAAATACAAATTCATCCATTTAGAATTATTTTAGACTTCTTCATCTGTGTAAAAGACATATCTGCTTGTTTAAGTTTTATGAAACTGTTTTATTTGGATTTCAGAATTAAATGTCATTGACATCACAATCTGTACCACCTCAAAGAAACAAAAGAAAAATCTTCTAAAGAATCATCAGGGACAAAAAAGAGGTTCCATTTTATCTTGCTTTAGCAAGAGCATTGTAGGACTGTTCAGAATCTCCAGTGTAATGCAGCAAGAATTCTCACTTATATATACTGCACTTATTGCACTGCCAATTTATGTTCACTATAGCCTTGATGTAAAGCTGAGTGTTTGGGCCCTTTGGTATCCTCCATACCAAGGTATGCTGCCTAGACAGTGATCAATGCCATAGTGACAATGCTGGTAATTTTCAGTTTCAGAGCTTCACTGAACAGAGAAATTAAAACACTTCCTTTCCTGCCTGTTTCTAGGATTTGAAATAATACTAGTAGAGAACTATTTCTAAAGGATGCTATGGACCCATCACAGCAAATGAATTCTATGCTTTGTCAAAGGCACAGAGTGAACACTGAAACACTTTTTTCCATAAACATATCATACCCCTGGATGACCAGTATGCCAAAAGTCAGGTGCTCAAAATGAGCCAAACCTCACTGTTCTCCTGGGTGTCTTTACATGTAATGCACACAATACCTTGTCATTTACATGTAATGCACACAATACAATGTCTTTACATTTAATGCACACATCTGATGTATTATTTTTTTCTTTATAAAATAATCAAAATTGGCTTCTTGGGAATACTACTCATAAGAGTGTGTTACTAGTTTAATGACAAAAAAGCATAATTAATTGACAAGAAGGTATTTTCAGACAAATTCCAAGAGGCAGGTTAAATAGACCTGCACTCAAACCAGACTTAAAGGACCTTTTGCCTAGCTGCAGTATAGCAAAAATGGGAACCAGCCTCCACCATCCCCCAGCATTGTGAGCATATCCTAGCTTATAGCTTTGAGTATCTAAAGACGCCTGGGTATCACACTTCAAGATTCTGCTTCAACAACCACTCGTCTCTGCCGAAGCCATGCAAGAAATTCAGTAGTCAAGACAGAATCAATCCAAGGGCTCCTATTCATGTGTTCCACTTTAAATATCACTACAGCTATATTAAAAAACCTGACTTGGGAAAACACTAGCCCAAGGTAAGTTTTCAAGTCTTTGGATTACTTCCCAAATATCCAGTCTACTTGGTTCTTATTATCTATGCTCAGCAGACAAGCTTGTTGAGCTGACAAAATGACTGCCCAGCAAAGCCATTTCTTACCATCTTCAGTGTATCCAGGCACAAAGCCCTAAGGATAGCTTGTAAGCAAGAAGTGACTAGCTTCAACAGATTCCCAGTACATGATCATGTGTCTGGGGGGGATATAGCATGTAGGCGGCTCTCAGAGGAAATTAACAACAGCACAGTAAAGACTCATAGGCGTGCTTCCTTCTATAGCTGATGATTCAAATTAGCTGGCTAGCACAGCCTTTTGCTGCTCATATGACTTGGAAACCACACTCTGACAAGTCACACATTCCTCAAGACAAACAGGATGATATTTTATATATTCCAGCACATGACAGAAAATCTGCACTGAAGTGAGCAGGTCTGTTGTTTTAAAGGCATTTCAAAACCAAGAACTGAAACATACCTCTTCAACAGAAAAGCCCATGGATAACGCAGCTACATCTGGGATCCGCTCGCCAGGAATGGGCCAACTTCCATCTCGAAAAACAACTGACTGAGGTGATCGTAAGACACTAAATTCATCTCCACTTACACCTGAAAAACAAACAGAAAAAACCATCAGAGTTCTTGAAATCTTACACAACACAGAAAAAAACAGTTTTCATTCTTTCTTCTTCCTTTTCACACCTACCTGTTTATGTAATGCAAGTAATGAGAATCAATCATTTTAATGCTCTAGCATACAAAATAAGGTTTCTATACAGCAATGACTAAGGACATACAAATCCATGTTAACAAAAGCAGGACAACTACTCAAGCAACAGCACAGTACACTTCTGCATACTTACTAGCAGCTTGCAAGCAGTGTTACAGTTCACCCTGGCAAAACTAACTTTCAGCAGAGCCAGGCAGACTCCAACATCCTGTTAGCTCACGAGCAGCATCAGTATAGCTCTGTTTGCTTCCAGGACTGCTTAGTTTACCACCTCTTTTCATGCAAACAGCCTGAGCCACTGAACCCAGAGCCAGGAGGATCAGCATTTTGTCAGTGCTTGCTTGAACAGAGCACTGCCAGGAACAATCTGGCATCTGCAGAACAGCTCTGGTGTCTCTGCTCTGCCTTCTCAACCACATGACATTGTGAGACATTCTTCTTCCTTGGATGCAGTACTAGACCTAAGATAATTGTGTGAAGCCACAGTTTGCAACACTTCTCTTGCTGGGCTTTCACTTTCAGAAAATCAAGAAAGCAATAAATATTTGCAGGCTGTTGAAGTCCTAATTATACAATCAGTCTGACTGCATACTTCAAAAAAATATATATATAACAGTATAGACAAAACAAAGGTATTTACTCATACAATCACTGAAAAACAGTTACCAATACAAGCAGCTACTTATCATAGTTTTCCAGGGCATCTGCAAATCTAAAGGCTGTTTATAAAAATAATGCAATAGTAAACTGATGTGTTGTGCAGTTATAACCTTCTCTAAACAATAATTTAACCAATGTGACCTTGAAGATGCTGTTTTAAAGCCTGGCTCATGATCATGCATACAAATGTTGACAGTTAAACTGAACTATGTTATGATAAACATACTAAAGGAACAAAGTACTGCAAGGCGGGTCAGGGAAGGGTGGCAAAAGGAAGGAAACAGGCCAAGCCACTAGACGTATATGAAGCAGATTCAAGCATTCTTTGGTTTAAATTGATGTGTTCATTGGATCAGCTGCTATCAGCTTTAACAGTGCTTCGACCCTCATTTTGAAGGGCAGAAATGTTTGCAAACCAATTTGTTTAAGAAGGAATTTACAAAATTGCTACAAGTATTTTTGCTCAGCCTGTAGGATTTCAGTCCACTCCCCACAGGGCTGTAAAAGAGTCCCACGTGTTACTTAGGACAAGTTGGCTTAACTTAGGACAAGACTGCTTAGGTGGATGGGTAAAATTAGAGCATTACTCTTCTCAACGAAATTTGCCTTGCTTGACTTGTTCAAGATCTCAGTGATTAAAACTGAATTTGAACTTGCAAACACAAGTCTTTTCTTCAGATACACAACTGCTTGACCACAATACCCCACTAGGCCACAGAAGTGGTGAAGTCTAGAGAGTAAATTCTGAGATGCGTTTAATACTGTACACTGTTACACACCCACCCACAGAATACATAATAAAACTTTTACCTTGCCAATGTTGTACTTCTAGAGAACTTCACCTCTCAAAAGCCTTTGTGAGCTTGGACTGAAGAACTAAGGCATACTGACTGAAAACTATCTGTGGGGCCTGGAAGCCTTAAGTACAGACCACAAGTCCAACTTAAAACAAGTAACAGAAAGCCTCCAGATCAGCAAAACATGAAAATTCGTACAAAGTAACATAACGATGTCTTCACAAACCATGATAAGGTAGATAAAGGCCCTTAGTGACATGGTTTAGTGGTGGCTTGGCAGTCCTGGAGTTGGACCTGATGAACTTAAAGGTCTTTTCCAACCTCAACGATTCTATGATTCTGTAACACGTTCCATAAAGCTCTATGCTACAAAGGGAGTGCGAAGTCTTCAAGCACGGTCTCTAGAGGAGCCGGGGTGGGTGTGGAGATATGGGGCAGGGAGATGCAGCAGAAGACTATCCTCCGCTCCCACATCTCAGTCCTGAAGCTGGCAGGCAGGTAAACAGATACGTGTGGGAGAAGTCCCGGGTCTTTTCTCACCTACAGCGGCCGCACAGGGGTCTCCGTCCGTGCTCCTTCCCCTTCCTTCACCCACATCGCTCAAGCATCCCTTTCCCACAGCTGCAGTAGGTCTCTGAGGCTTGCAGCCGCCCCTTTCCCCGCAGCGGCCAGGCAGCCCTTCCCTTTTCCCTCACCCCCACTCCCAGCAGCAAGCTAGGCCAGCGCTCCTCCACGACCGCCGAACGCCGCTCACTCACCGGCAAGACAAGCCGATGTGACCAGCACCGCCACCTCCAAGACCCAGAGCACCCCGCCGCGCAGCCCCATATCCGCCGCAGTGCCGGCTACGGCCGCGCTACGAGACACCGCTAGGAAAATGCCGGGCCGCACCGTCGGACCGAGACCCCTAAGCCCCCGCCCACTGGGGAGCGCTGAGGGACAAGCACCGCAGCCAATTAGCAGGGAGATTGAGGGCGGCGAGGCGGAACTCTGCAGGAGTGACAGGGAGAACTGACCAATCAGCAATGCAGTCCACCCCCTCCCTGTCACGGGGTGATCAGTCAGCTGAGCC
>JAVHNF010052011.1:12582-26347 GCA_034783455.1 Micropsitta finschii
GGAGAGGCCCTTGGAAGTACTCTGTGGAAAGCCTCCAATGGCTTTGCAAACTGTATTTGGATTTTCCAGTCCGTAACGCTACATGTGTTGACAGCGCACCATCCCTGCGTAATGTGCGAGCATTGCAAACAAGTTTCTTTGCTTTGTGGGAACCATAAGGTCAGGAGTAGAGTGAAACTGCAGACCCGGGTTCATCTGAAGATTCTCAGGCTGTGCAAAAGACCAGGTGAGCACGGGATAAGGGGCAATGTGAGGAAAGAACTCAGTGGAAGGTTTCAGACTGCTTGTGGTAGCATAGACATTGTAGGCTAGGTTGGGAGAGCTTTCTGAAGTGGGGGTGGCTTTTTGTGCAGTTATCTGTCTCATGGCTAGGACAAAAGGACCCTGATTTCTGGTTGCAATGCTTAAGAGCCACCATCATGAAAAATTTTCAATACCTGATATGAAAGTGAAATATCTCCTGAAAACATGTTTCTTGGTCTGAAAATGGTGGGTTTCATTCTGCTACTTTTTGTCAGTTGCCTGATTGCTCCCCACTTTGGTTAATAACCAAAAATTATTATGTGGGTAAAATATTTGCAGAAGTACCTGTGTCAAGCTGGCTCTACCTGGGCGGGGGAGAGGGAAAGAATGGACTGAGTTTTGTCCAAACTAAACCTTGCTTCCCTCAAACATTCCTCCCCAAGCAGACAGAAAGAAATACCTCTCTGTTAGAGGTAATAAGATTGAAACAGTTTGCTTTTATTTTCTGACTTTGTCGAAGATAAAACCCAGCTCCTGATTTCCCCTAAGCTATGTAGGAATGTGCATCAATTTTAATGCTGGCAACATATGTCACCGGTTTATATTATTTTTAATAATCCTTTGTTCTGCCTGTGCTGGCAAAACATGATCACCAGGACTCCTTTGGTTTGATAACGATTCCATAGGAACCAACAGACAAACACAGCCTTGTTTTTGAAAAGCAGTTGTTTTCCTTCCCTTAGAAATGCAATGTTTTATTATTGATGCAAAATGGATTTGCCTTTCTCGAGTCTCTCTCCTTCTTCTCTAGTCAAGCACTGGGTAGCACTGCAAATAAAAACCAAAGTAAAACAATAAAACCAGCATATTAAAATGAACCCCCGCTATATAGTCAAAATGAAAGCAAGGAGAAGGCTGGGTGAAAGAATCAAGAAATGCATTGGCCGTTTCCCATCTCTCTCCATGGTGGGGGACTGTCACATGCATTTAATGGGGGTAAAGTCCCCTTTTGCTGTGGCTTTCTAAGAAGCCTCTAGTTGTGTTAGCTTTGTCTAAGTGCTTAACTAATTTCAGAAGCTTTGGAAATACTCACTGCCTTTTGATTCGATTTACAGAGCTCCTTCTTCTTTTCTTTTTCTTCTGTAAAATATGGAGGAGGGGGAAAGTCACTTCATGTTTCTCCTGAAAACAAAGAAGGCAAATACCCTCTCCATAAACCCCTGCCCCAAAATGAGCAGCCAAAGATATCTCTGTAGTGATGGAGCAGCTATTTAGGCTGAAGCAGCTGTGAATCTGGCTTCTCTGCATTGAACACAAGTTTCAGCCATGCCCAGATCAATGGCTGAGGCTTTCAAGCAGGCTGGGTCTCTTCGCAGCCTCTTCAGCCTGATTATCTTACAGTGAGGACAAGCTTATACCTTGCCTGCACAGTGTCTCCCAAATCAGAACTGTTTCTGTTTTTATCTTCTATCAAAATTTTTGTATTTGGGGATTCTGCCAGCAGCAAGAATTGTTTACATTGTTCCTTTTCACTGCAGCTCCCTTCTTTTGTGCATCTATCAGTACTGGCTTGTAACACTCAAGTTTCTATGAAAACGTGGCAATTCAGCTTGCTGATGTATCTCAGGCTCCCGGTTTTTATTGACGGTTCTCCCTTGCAGCACGATTTTCCCTCTTGGAGTAAACTCTGGGCTCCACTGAGTCAGTGGAGCCATTTCCTTTCATCAAGCCAAGATTTCCTCATCATCTTCAGATACCACCGTGAATTTTCTCCCTCTTTTATCACCTTTGCCAGCTCTGAAACTTGCTTCCTATAACCCCTAAGTGTTCTGTTTCTGTTTTTTTCCAATGCCCTTCCTTTGTAAGTAAATGTCGTATTGTGGTTGAAAGTCCTTGTAGGGAAGTCTGGGGAAATTTTCTCTGGAGAACCTTAAAGTAATACATACAATCTTCTGCAATCTGGTATACCGCAAGGCAGAAGAGGAAATTACACTCAGATCTTTTGTACCATTAGAATTGACGTAGAGATTAATCCTTCAGACTTAGGTGGAATCTGAGCTGGCTTTTCCACCTCTCTAGGTTTTGAACGTGTAATTATGTCTCTGTGGGGAGAACATGGATAGATTTTGTATGACACAATTATTCTTCCCCTTGTCTGGCCATCACGAACAATGAGGCCAACTTTCTTGATACTTCTTTGGAAGGGTGCATGAAAATCCCATTAACAAATTAAATGCTATGAGTAAAATCTTCTCGAAACCTTTCTGTAATTGTTAGAAAGCCAAGATGGGTCATATTGCAAACTTGAAAAGAAAATGACTAAGCTAGTGATCCCTGTTTTGGAAAGAAATGTTTCCTTGGAGGTGCTTTGGAGGCATGTGGGAGTGTTTATTTGTCTGGTATATGTGAATTATTTGGTTATATCTTACCGAACTGTGGATTATTAAGATATTTTTATTGAGGTGCTATTTTAAATCCTCTGCAGCCAAACCAGTTTGCACTGTTATGGTCTTATTATGTCATTGCTAAAACAGTGCACAAAATCTCTCACAATTATTTTTTTTTTAATTATTATTTTATTTTTTTTTTTACTTTTTCTGTAGAGCTATTGTGGGATTTTGTAGAATTAGCAAATATGAAGCCACCACTTCCCTCTTCTTACCATTCAAGAAGATAGATTTTGAAATTGCTTGCCTAAAATTGCAGCCCTGCTGCAGGTTCCACCAAAATCAGTTTCTGCATCAGTCTCCTGGGATTTACAAACCTAACTTTTATTGGGTTGGTGGACTGTAGGACATCACTTCTGAAGCAGAGCTGAGTCATTTGTGTGTATTGACAATCTACTTTTCAGCCCCAGCCAAAGTATCTAACTTTAAAACTTAGTGTCGTACCAAGACTACTGGCAGGCAGATGGAGCCCCTGGTGCACAGTTCTGTTAAGCGGTATGTGGGAGCATGTCTAACTTCAGAACTTTCCTCCTTCCCTGTGAGTTATTACATGTTATTGTAGAAATATCTTTTGTCTGGCTGTCTTCTTCATGGTAAAAAATGTGAATTTCTGGAAAATGTACCTGTCAGAGACACTGAGACAGATATCTGTTCAACTTGCATTGGTTTTGCATGGGTATGAAGTCCAGAAGCAAAATTTGTCCAGGAGGATGTGATATAAATCCAGCGTGCAAATGACAGAGTAAACAAAATATCCACTCTTATTATCATAAACACACAAAACCTGTGCCATAGCTGACATGGCAACAGATTTCAGCACATTCAGTGGTGAATACTTGTTTGTTGGCCTTGTTCACTTACTCATGCACAAAACCCAGCCCCTCGTCATGCATCTCCCAGCCCATAGTCTGACTTGGTGCGATTCTGCCATACTAATTTCAAACTCATTAGGAAAAAATCCAAGCATCATATTACTCTGTGCATTGCACATGTACATGGAAGCAGCTAATAAAGTCCCTGCTCGTGCCAGGCAGGAAGGGGAAATTTGCAGCCTTGTTAACACTTTTTAAACTTGAGGGAGAAAAATTTCAACTGGACGTGTGGATCTGTGTTCTTAGGACCACAAGACAGAGTCTGCCTGTTGCCTTTGCCGCCAAGCAAAGAAACAGTACCAAAAGCTCTCCTAAAAATGTCTTGGATTAGCTAGTTTGGAGAAATACCAACCTTGTCATTTCCAGGGGAGTGGCTAGAAAATTTCCATCTAAATTGGAAATGACCTGAATGGAAAGAAGATGTTGCCAAACTGTTAGAAAATTATTCATGCCCACCCTCTGTTTTCCTATAGTTCTCCTTTGGCCTGACTCATCTCCTCCTGGAATTATTGGACATCCTTCCCCTGGATTTGCTGGAACCTTATCTGGTCCTTTGGTTTTTATCTAGAATCTCTGAGAAATTTATGTAGAATTCTGTGAGCTAGTGACAAGTAAGCATTTATTGTACAGAGAATAAATCTTGATATGCAGTACAGTTTTATGTAAAAATCATTCTGCTGCAGACATGATCTAATAAAACTCTTAGGAACACAAAAGAGAAATGTGGGGTCCTTCACTTAGGGGTGAATTTCACATGTAAGACCTGAGCTACACTGAGATCACGTTATGTAACAACCTATCGTATACATCTTGCATTGAAAACAAAAGGCAGAACTTCATTGAAATAATCATAAAACTATTTTTCCTATACTAACTACAGCTGTGGGGCATGTTTCTATGGAAACGGTTTTCCTTGTGTGCTTCTCTATAGCTAAAGGTCTCAAATGGACCTTCTTTCTACTCATTGCCCATATAAACTACAGCTTCTGTACAATAATCTCTAACACAGATCAGCTGAATCTACTGATATGTGTCAGAAAACATTATCAGGAGGCAAACACCAGTTATTGCAAGTTCCCATAAATTTATAGATAATCAGGTCCTTAGTGGCAAGTTGGCATCTTAAGTGTAAGGACTGTATTGAGGAGTTTTGATTAGAGGTCATCGTCCTATCCAAAGCTGTGACACACAGCAATGAATTCTGTGCCTTCGCCTTTGCTGTATAAAGATTTATGTTGCTTTGATTTGAATAATTTATGCTGCATACTGCATTCTAGATTCCAGACGCTAAAAACAATTTGTTCTTTGTTGACATAAATAAAACACTTGCAAAATTGCTGATTAAATGAGCCATGCACCTTAATATCTTCCTTGTTGTAAACCGTCGCTGTACAAAAAGAAGGCATAAGTAAAGCTGATATTCTTCCAGTGATACCTGACAGTACAAGCTAGTTGGCAGATAAAGCCACATAGATAGTAAAGCAGCTGTTATTTAAAAACACAAGATAAATTACCCACCTGGCTTGATATCTTCAAATTATAAACTACTAGTCCATACTGTGCAAGCTATCTTTATGTTCTTCACATTACATTCAGAGACACTTAAATGTAAAGATATACAAATGCAATAATTTTATTATATGCCTATCTGGGTATGAAAAATGCAGAAGCAGTTATAAGTATAGAGACTGATATGAACATGAGTGGGTCCTATTTGGTTCAGTAGAAGACAATAAGTACATTTATATTTATCACAAGAACTGACAGTGTTTGGTTTCGAACTGTGGGATGTTATTGCCAGTAGAGTATGGGCCACGACCAAGCACATGGTTATCAGAATAAAATTGTGTTATAGCCACTCCTCATAAATTACAAAGATGGCAGGCATTAACTTTTGAGTCCATGGTATTATATGGAAGGGTAAGACTCGTCATACCTTAAAGTTAAGCATGACTCTTGAATTGATGCTTGAGATTCTTTTGGACCTGGGAAAGAAGAACCTTCAGAAAGTGAAAGTGAGCTGTCCCTCTGGGGTATGCAGCATGGTCTGAGGTGGGTGAGATAAATGAACTGGGGCAAATTTCCCCCTAGCAGAGATGGACTCTTCATGCAGCATAGGAGAGGAAGCCCACATCACCAGCTTTAACTGTACACCTACCTTTTAGAGAAGTTAAATTAATTGATGTGAATGCAGTTTTACTTCTCATTAGCCAACCAACACCTTCAATGTTACATTTTAAAATGTGATTAAGTTATACATTTCATTTAAAAACAACTTCACTTTTCATCATCTACATTCTCAGTTGACTCTTTGTATGCTTCACTCTGTTCAGGCAAAATAAACAGGCAAGTCTGATATTTTATGTAATAATTTCCTCTCTGCTTCCATTCCATGGCACAGCATTCCCTTGACATTTTTTCATGGAAAACTTACAGTTTATACTTTACATACAGTAGGTATCTGATAAGTGTGCATCCTATATAATCAAGTGTGCCTGGGTCAACCTGCCTGAATTCAGCCAACAGGTGTCAGATGGCAGTGGGAAAGGAAAAGTGCACTGTGTGCTCAGACATAATTCTGCCATGTCTGGGAAACATCTGGGTATTGAGAACAACATCCTAGTTTAATATTGTAGGGAAAATGTGTGTGCAGTCCATGTACCCAGTCCCCGCTGCCATCACTGGGTGTTAGCAATCAGCCATGTGTTGGGAGGAGAAGTCCATGCCATAAAATCAGGTACAGCTTTTCTGAACCCACCATTATTATGACTGCTTACACTAAGGTAGCAAGTGCCCCATATAACCAGGGGTTACTCTAAGCATTTTGGGATCAGGTTGTGGCCTCCTGAAGGAGTCTGTATGTGGAGCAATTCCATTTATTCCTGTGAAATTTCATTACATCTTTTCCTTGGTACTCCAACGATGATTTTTGCTGGTTGATTTGTCATAATTCTCTTACATGAATTTAACTCCATGACTTTTGCTATTGTTTGAGTAACTAGCACTTTTATTTTCCCCAGATGAACAGCTGGGAATATGTGGAACCCTGAAAGCTTTGCAGAAACACATTTAATGAAAGGAAATACTGCAGAGGGAATAAGGAGCTGCAGATGACATGAAAATAAATAAGGAGAAACCTGTAGAAAAAGAGGACCCTGGAAAAGGTGAATTTTGTGAGAAGGGCAGAAGAGACCTAAATAAATAGATGCACACACACATACGAAAAAAAAACCCACCGAAACCAAAAGCACCCCCAAAACCAAACCAACAAACAAACAAACAAAAAACCAAAAAACCAAACAAATAAACCAAAACAAACAAAAAAAACCTTAAAATTCACCTTGCCTTCTTTATGCTTCTAAATCACTACCAGGCATTTTTCAACCAATTTATTTATATCAGCCATCTGAGAATACCTCAGACCAATGAAACATCTCAGAACCACTTTACAGGGGGGCTTTACTGAAATTTCAAATCCTTTTTTTTTTTTTGTTTTTAATTAAGAAAAGCTTACTGATGAGTTACAAGTACAAAAGGATTACAGACAATCATTAAAAATATACGTACTTACTCCATTGTTAGGTCTTGCTTGTCTCACTGTCAGGCTCAGTATTTTATTACTCTTACCTCCAAACAGCTCCCAGTAACTTGTACAAAACAGTTATTAAGGACATATGGCCTAATGCTAAAACATTTGCTAGCCTGTATTTATTTTTTTTGCAATTGCTTGCTTGCTTGCTTTTTGTTAACATACCCATGTATAACCAAGAATACTGAAGCTGTAGTTAAGCCCCATGCACCTGCTTGAGCCTACTCCCGCTCTCTCAGTAGTCAAAATAAATCTCTGTTAAGGTTAAACATGAAGAAAATGAACAAGCAAAGAAAACTGCATTAAAAAAAAATGCTCCCTGAAGCCAGTAACACCTCTGGTCCTTTGCCTTCTTTGTCCCTGACAGAGGCCAATTGTGCAGGAAAAGCTTCCAAATCTGAACGCTGGCATCTGTGTGTCCCTGAGCAGAGTGTTCACTCCTGGCCCTGGAAGCTCTGGTTGCCTGAACCCATGTTGGTGGTCTGAATCCTCCTCAGCTATTGAACTAAGTCTTTTCCTGTTGGTGTTAACACTGGTGTTTCACTAGCTAGTCACAGTTCTGCATTTTCCACTGTGGTTAAGAGCTACTCTGTTGAAATGGTTTGTGTTCATCATTTATAAATGCTCCTTTCCACTATCGCTTTAGCACACTCCGTGTCAGTGTGCATTTAAGCCATCAACACCTGTATCTCATCTTACCCTTTGAATTATGTAGGAGTTGTAGGGGCTGCCTTTTGTAATGTCATCTTCATTAATCAGCCTTCTAATTTTGCAGTATATTGTTGGCTAGGGTGAAGAAATGCATTATTTGGGTTTGGCTTTCACCAGAGCTGTTTGCTTCCATACTTTAGTCAGTTCTTTCTGTAGGATGCAGGAACCTGAATAAAATTCCTGTTAAAACGCCTATGCCAAATTTGTCTATTTGTTGCCCTCTCCATTAGTTAAAGTAGTATACTGTTGCAGCCTTCCAGCAACAATGTAGTAGACCTCCAGCCTGACACCTTATAGGAAAGGAGAGTGAATTTGTTTTACAGCAGAACTGGCCTGTCTGGATCATGCTCTCATATCTGCATACTCCCAAGCTCCAAGTTTTTGGTCTTAACAAACTGGGTGGCATTCCCAGATTCCCAATTCCTTGACAAGCAGGACAAGCCTGGTGATTCCTCTTTACATCTCTTGAGATTTTAGACTGGTGGTCATGTTCTTGTTTATAGATATACCCACTTCTAGGAGTTGTCAGCAATAACCCTCTTTCCTCTCTTCTGCCTTTGTATCCCATGTCTGGCATCATCAGGATTTCTTCTCTCCTTTTGGGCACTTTGAGGCTCCAGTCTTCTGGAGTACCCTTTTTGTCTGCTCCCTCATGTTTTCCAGATCTGAGAATCTGCACATAGCTTTGGCATTACTTTGATGACCTGTTAGTCTAGGCACCAAAACCATATATCCCTTCTACCTTTTCTTTCATCTGGTGCTCCAACACTCAGTCATCTCCTTCATTCTCCATTCAGACTGATTTTAATATTTCTGTCACAGATTTCTACACATCTGGATGATAGATAACTGCAGGATACCTTGGTGGTCCTCATGAAGGATTTCTACAGTTCTCTGGAGATCTGTTCCTTCTTTAATCTTTTTAGTGGAGCTCTGGGGCTTTGCATCACCTCACTCAAATCTCGGCTTGATTGTGCTGAGAGCAGTTGTCTGACAGTGCGTCTACTCCAGTCCATCTGCTTGCCCCTTTGCACCTGCCTGAACTACTGAAGGCTTTTGGTTATGGTTTCCATCTCTATCAGTAAAAAGGCTGGCAAATGTCTTGGCTTATTTTCACATGTTTCCAGTCAGGCTGCATGTCTTTGGTGGTCTCTTCTGTCTGCGCAAAAGTAGACCTGAATATAACAAGTATTTGGCATCAGTGGAATAACTCTGGGTATGTTTGACCTAGAAGATCTCCTTGCACTGCCATTTATTTACTCTTCTACACAGTCCCACCATGTTGATACTATCAAAGAGAGCAATTATTAGTGAAACTGACACTTTTGTCTGGATGTTGCACTGGCGAAGGGCATGTATCATTAATTTATTGCTAAAATGTTTCTCTCTCAGCTGTCCTCATGTCTGATATCTCTCCACAGGCTTTAGTTTCTTAATTTTAAGTTCTTTAGGATTACACTGCACCTTGCTTTGAAGTAAGGAAACTTTGTTCCTGACTGGCATCATTTGTGTACTTCATACAGTGGAGAACAAGTCTTATACTATGTACCACTACTGGGCATCTTCAGTTGCCTTTAGCACTGCTCACTGGAATCACAGAAAGGCATGGGAAGTACAGTTGTAGAAAGCATGATTTCTGAAGAAACAAAGGTTTTCCCACAGTTTTCTGAGGGGTAACAAATCCAGTATTCAGTACTTTGCACGGAAATTCTGGAGAAACATCTTATCTCCATCTGCTGCCAGGGACACATTAAGAGAGAGCTGTATTAGCAGAAAAGGGGGATGTATCCTGGCTGTGTCTACATCAAGTAGCTCATCCCAGCAGGAGCTTATCTCTAAAACAAAATGGTTCTGGGAACCCAATACCCATGTCATCTATATCCTAACGGATTACTTTGGTCTGTATCTAGTCAGGTCCTGGGGAATGAACTCCCATGACTGACTGATGCGCATCAAGTCAGCTTCTAGTGTGCAGCTTTGCATGGTACCCAATAGTCATCAGATTTATGTGATGAGCACGCTCCTGGTCTGAGACAAAAGGCTGGTGTGGACACACAGCTGTGCCTGGTATGGGCTGGCTGCAGCATCCTCTTCTGTGGGACCAGGGAGGAGAAGACAAAAGGGATTATAAGTGAAGAGGATGGAGAGAAGCTGTTTATATGGGCTATAGTACATATCTAATTTGGGTCCTGACGTTAGGATGCTAATAGCTACCATCTTTGGGTATGAAGGTATTCTCTGTTAGGGAGACATTCGGAAAAAAAGACCGTAAATTAAATGCTTTGCATAGACCCTCTGAGAGACTTGCTCCTACACCTTGATGTAACGGTGAAACAGTGAAACTACCCTTACAAATGAAAAATGTAAGTGTGGTGGAACACCTAGCAAGCGTGGATGTCTACCCAGGTTCTGAGCTTGGACTCCTAAACATAAATGGTGAGGCTGGCATGTGGGCCCACCTGAAAACTAATTCCCAAGGTCAGACACTTGAAAACACCTAGAGAATAATGCAGGTAATTACTAAGTATTTTGAGTGTGGTGATGCATTTAAATTAATTTCCCATTGGCAAATGTCAGGCAGTTCTACCACAAGCATCTCACTCAGAGATGAAATGTACTCTGCTGCTCTGCTCTGGCACTGGTGGTGACACTGGAGGCTTTCAAATCTGACATTGAGGACTTACGGTCTGCATGTCCATCAGAAACATGATTAATTGTGAGATATGATTTTTAGGATCATAGCATAATTCAGGTAGAAAAGGACCTCAGCAGATCACCTAGTCAAGCTCTAAATGGGGTCAGCTCTGCAGTTGACCCCTATGCATTTACAGCTGTATATGTCATGTAATTCCTTGTGAATGTTTATTTTTTTCCCCTGTACAATACACTTTGTTTAATACTAAGTGTAGGTGTAGACTAAGGGGGGTGTATTATTTATTACTTGTAAAAGTAAAAACTGAGAACAGTAAAAGTAAAAACTGAGAAAGCACTACTAATATTCTATAAATAGTTTTGCTTGGCAAATAGATTTCAGATTTTTGTATGATCATTTTGGAAAGTCATTACTTTGTCATTCTTTACATTGAAAATGGCTTCCAGTAGCAGACCTAACTCTGGCATCTTCTGTGCAACTCAGCAAGCAGAAGAATCATATGAAGTCACCTGGTTTGCATCACACATCTAACTCTGAGACAGAAAAAAATGGTTACTGTTGAGCCTTGTTACCGAACGGTTGCCTAATAAAAAAACCCCAAAACCAAAGAACCAAAGCAATTTTAAGAAATGTCTGTTCAACCACCCCTGCCAAAAATCTTTCTTAAACTACAATTTAGGATTAGCAAATATGCTCATTCAATTTTTCTCCCAGTGAGCCTGTTTTATTTTCAAATCACTTCAGAAGTCATAGAAATTTGAAGCATGAACAATTTACATTTGACATTTCATCCCCTCTATCTGTTTTATAAGGATGATGTATCTGAACATGAAGGATCTTGAGGCATAGGAAGGTTGCCTGGTGATGCACAAATAGACCACAAAGGGAGTTTTCTTCTCTCTCATTCACACCATAATTCTCTGAAGGACAGTATCATTTTTATATCTCCTCCCTCAAGCAGCATGAAGTCTGCATCCACAGAGCCTGAGTATTTGCCATGGGAAAGCAAAACAACAAAGAGAAAAAATGTAGTTTAAAAAATCTTAGAAAGTAAGGGACAAAAAGCACAACCATGTTTCGTGGGTTTTGCTAGTAAGTTGTTTTTAAAATCAGTTGCATCTGTGTGCTTCTGGAAAAACAATCACATGAGCTATTACATCAAAATTTAAATAAGGAAAATTATTCAGAACAGTCCAATGCATTTTATTGGTGTATTCATAAAAAGGAGAAATTAGTCCCAAATGTTTGCATATGCATTTGACTGTATATAGTAGTCCTTGATGCTTACTGCCTGCATGCCACGCTATGTATGCACACAAAGTGAAAACAAGTCTGAGCTAAAGTGCTGGTCCTTGCTTTTCAGTGGCCAAGGTCTACTCTCATTCCACTCTTTCTGTGGGTGGGAGAGGGAAGTAACCTCTGGCAGAGGAACAGCAATAAACAGCTGGCGATGGTAACTTCTTAAACTGTTCCAGCTAGGTCTGCCAGATTTAATCTGATCATATCCCTCTTTTGCTGTCACGGGAAAAAAATAATTTGTAATTACCTAAACCTACCCTCTTGAATGCACTCTCTAATTTGAGGTGCCTCACCTTTCAGTGATTTATGAGATACATGGGACATGACTTTTTGAAGAGCACGGTAGTTAACAACTTATTAGGGTTGAAAGCAAACAGGAATTGACAACACACACCATGGTTTTAAATTTGGACATGTTGCCTCAAATTAGAGAAGGAGCGGAGACACATAAATGACTGGCCACTTTTAAAAGGGGTCTGCTCTTTCTGGGCACCCTGCTAAAGGATTTGTGCATGTTCATCATGCAAGCATCCTGCATGGGTCCTCTCTTTCCATGAATCACCCCTTTAAAAGTTGCAGGAACACCTCTGTTGTTGAGTGTTTCAGTCTTAAGAAGAGCAGTTATCTTCAGGTCACTGGTGGTCCAGAATCATTGCTTAAACAGAACAGATCTGATGGGTCAGCCTGGTGGTCAGCAGTGATTATTAGTTATTACCTCCTTGTAATCTGGCAAGACTTTGTTCAGTAAGAGGCAGAGACCCCACAGAGATGTTGTGAAGATATTTCATGAGCATTTGGCTCATGAGAGCAAGATGTGATGAGCTATATGACCAAAAGCAAAACAAAACAAAACAACAACAACAACAACAAAAATTAGGGAACCTTTGAAACTTGCTATCTGTGCTATGGAAAATGCCTACAGATCCCAAGGAACAAGAAACGGACAAGCAGTAGACACAACAGAGGTAGAGGCAATGCCCTAAACCTTATAGGCTGTATAGATAAGGCTGACAAATGAAGAGAAGACAAAATATTCTGTTTAATTCCTATCTTGCAGGTGGGAAACTGAGGCACCAAAAGATTAAAAAGTGACTCACTCAACAGCACACGGAAAATCCCTGGCTAAGCCACAGATCATAATATCAAAGATATCTGAGGCCTTCAGCAGCATCATCACCAAACCCTCTTTTGTACCCAAACTCTTCTCTCTTTCACTGGTGGTTTTTTTCCTGCATCAAGACTTTAATGTTACTTCAGAGCTGACCTCTGATTCCCTTTTCTCTGTACAAAAGTTTATATATATAAAACTATATATTGTGTTTGATGCCACACCTTAGATCAAAGTGTGCCTTCTTTAAAAGGCAAGCAGTTAAACTTCAGGGGGGTTGAGCTGACCCTTCTCCTTTCCTGGCATGACCTTCCCGAATGCTTGATCGAGTCATGGGAAGGACAGTGATGGCTCGGAGAAAAGCCACAGTGACCTCTGCTAATACTAACAAGTTTCACTCCCCGTGAATGCAGCAAGGATTCATTAGTGCAGGGAGGATCCAAAAATATATAGGATGAAGAGAATTAGGCAAATTAAAGATGCATCCAATTTCGCCTCCTCTAAAACAGATTCCCAGAGGAGCACAGTCAATTTAACTAGTTTAAAAAGCTGTGGTGTCTTGAGGCGATGTACTTAACTGTTCCCTCCCTCCTTGCACTTCTAGCACCCAGCTCCTTGTCTTTTTCTAGATGCCAGATGGGTTTATGCAGGGTTTTTTTCCCCTCTCACAGCCCAACACAGGCTCTTTGCATGTTTTCCCTAGACCCCTGGCCCCCATCCCTGGGCTTGCCTCCATGACTGGTTGGCCAGCCACCACAAACCCACAGCAGTGCAGCTGCACAGGCTGCTTTCTGGGTTACCCAAGGCTGGAAAGGCACTCAGGATCCCCAAAGTCTTTCATAT
>JAVHNF010052020.1:0-11982 GCA_034783455.1 Micropsitta finschii
ACAGTGTGAAACCAAGCAGAAATGGAATCACAGACAGTATAAATCAGTGCTCAGACTGAAAGTTCTTAAAAGTTCATATTATAATTTTGAAGAAAATTGTCTTAAGAGGTCTTAATAATGAAAAAGCAATAAAGCTATTATAGCCATCCTCTGGAGTGCTCCAGTGATTAAAAACCCAGTTTCTATCCTAGATCTGTTTGTGGCCAATTTATAACCATTTGTTCTTGTGCCAAAGCTGTCTTCCAGTTTGAATAACTTTTCTCTGCCTGGTATTCCCCTTCCTCCAGGGATGTTTATAAAAAGATACCTTATCACCTCTCAGCTTTTGCTCAGTTAGGCTGAGGACATCTCTTTTAATCTCCCCTGACAATTCTGATAGCCCTTTTCTTTCACATCTTCCCATCTGAACTTTTCTTCTTGGATCTGATTGGATCGATCATCATCAGCTCCCTATCTGAGCTGCTGTATATTAAGGAGAGCTTGATTTAAGATATGTCTGCTAGAGCTGTCTGCTCACTTCAGACCATGTGTGCATGTAACAACAAGAGTGCAGTGGGAAAAAACAGCCCTCCTCACTGCTTTGAAATGGCTACATCTGTCTTGGGGTTTAGATAGGGAAAAGAGATAAAAAAAAGACACAGCGCAGCTGGCACAAGCAGAACTTGACTTAAATATCTTGGAACCATCAGATCCTGCAAAAAAATTACCTGAAATCCACACCCTGATGATGAACCCTTGGGTAATGCCCTTGATAAGCAAACAAGATGTGCAGACCTGTCTCAGCTACGTGGAAGACCTAGAGCTCTGAACATACAGTTCCCAGCACAGGGTGACTCCAGCATATCTTCCTCTGTGGGGGTCAGCAGTGAGCTTTAGCTTTCGTAGGCTGCTATAACTGAGATGTCACAGAGCAGTATCCAGACTTATTTCCCACTGACACTACTGCAAATGCCAGAACTCCTGCTGGCATTATCAGGCTCTGCCCTTGTACAGTGTCCCACTGTGCCCTGACCCACAGGGAAAACTGCAAAGATCAAGCAAGATCAAACCATCCTCTGCCTTACTAGCATGTGACATACTGGGCTCTGAAGGTGCAGTGCCACGGCCAGGTGCTCACCACTGTCCCACAGCCCATGCCCCAACATCCTCCTTCCTGCTGCCCAGTCCTACTTCTTAGCCTTGTTGTCCCATGCCCAGCTACCTGCCCTTGCCACCAACCTCATCTTCATACCTACTACTTGGTCGTGCAGCTATGGACCTTCTTCCATGGAAGACATGTTTGATGGTGGTGAAGAGGTGTGATACGGACCAACCTCCTGGATGGCCTCCTGTCCCTCACTTGTCATCTTGGGATGCAGCTGTGGTCAGTCTGGTATTGGTGCCTATGTTTTTCAGGGCTCTTTGGAAACTTTCTACTGTGAGAGATTTTCATGCCATGGAAGAGATACTGAACTCTTGCTGTTTTGAGGAGCTGCCAAATACTGCAACTTAACTGCTGGATCAGTCCCAGAATTCAGGGGACTTGGGCTGTAATTTCTGCTCAGTTTGTGCATTTTCTCAGCCCTCTCTATGGAAAAGATTACACTTGCTGGAGACTCGATGCTACTGGGTAACTGAAAAAAAACAGTGGCTAATGAAGTTAAAGTGTTTTGCACTGCACTGGCCAGCATGGACTCAGTGCCCATTTTCATTGGGATCTAAAGTACCAGAGAAGCACAGATGCTAAACAGGATGATGTCTACTCAGATAAGCTGCTTATTGTACTGCCTGGCTCACAGCATGTGTCATGATTTTGTAAATGTGAGTTATTCCTCTCCTGCACTCCACACGGTTTTTGCCTGGAAATGCTTCTCAAGGCTACAGTGCCATGAGATAAAGTAAGACAAACTTGTCTCTATTACACATGTTATCTCCCCACCTTCCCTTCCCCCATAACATGATGGCTTATCTTGTCTCTGGGAGAGCTGAGATTATCCCAGCTGGAGCAGCTGTTCTCACATCTTTCTGGTCCCTGGTTACTGTATTCAGGCTGTTTTCTCTTTGCACCACACGCTCACCCACTCATTTCTTCCTCCTACACCCTTCTTTGCTCCCTATCTTTGTCTTATGTCTTTCCACTCTTCTGTTTGTCCCTGATGATTTCTGCAGACAATCGCCTCTTCCACTTGTGTATTCTCTCCTCTCTTTCTCCTTACCTTTCTCTAGTAAATTAACATTTGTTTTGTTTGCTTTGATGTCTTCTGTTTCACAACATTTCTCAGTGTTACCTTTCTTTCATCTGCTTGTTCTTGTTTTGTTTTGTTGCTGTTGTTGTGTTTTTCACGCACTGGTCTCTTGCTGGCTGCCTCTGCCACACTTGCTTACCGGTTCCAATATGCACCTCCTCTGGTGCTTTTTACATAACTGTCCATTGACCACTGGTTCTATACAAACCTTCTACTCCAGTATAATGAAAGCTCTGGATGGTCAGTCATTTCTCCACGGCAGGGGCTGTGCAGGGCACCACATCAGAAAGTCAGATATGGGAAGAGCAAAGCTCCCTGTGCCCCCCACCAGTGCATGACAGCAGCACTTCTTCCAGCATCCCTACTCCTGTCTGCAGGAGGTGATGGCACCAATTAGCACTCTCCAGCACAACAGTACTGCCAGCTCTGCTCACCACTGCTTCACAAGGCAGTTTCACAGGTTGACACAGCAAATGATTTATTGCCAAGAGACAGACTGAGGGGAAAAAAGGGTCTGAAGGAGGTGAATGGAAGATGCAGGGGGGAAGGATGGTGGAGGAGGGCTCAAGGGAGTCCTGCCTGCAGGAGACAATAGACTGCTCTGGACTCCTGGCTCATACAAACAGGAAAATGAAAACGCAACTGTTGTTGTTTATGTGAGAAAGCTGGTAACTTGTGTTTTTACTGGATGGTGTGTTGGATACATTTGGAGTGGGAAGTCAAGCAGCAAGACATTTCTACTGAAGATGTGCAGAAAAATTCAGCAGCATAGTTAGGGGCTCATGAAGTTTGCCTTGGAGATATATGTTCCCTGAGGAACACGTGCAAGCTGGTCTGTCTGCTGTGTAGGGTAGCTTCCTCCTTCTGTTCCTAGTTTTCTTGACTTTTTCCCTACCTGTCTTGACCTCTACCCTTTGCAGATCTTCCTTGTACCTTATCCTGGTTGCTAAAGAGGAACAGCTAATGCTGTTTCATATAAGCCTGTGCAAGTGCCTTGTGGTCTCTGCCCTTCTGATTGTTGTCTCAGATTGAGTGGATATGAAGCCTTGGTGGGAATTTGAGTAGAACTGCAGTGCTGTTGGAAAACTGCAGAGCTCACCGGAAATTGTTCATTGGCTTCTGGGCAAATCTAGAAGCAGGGTCTATTGGATGGTTTCAATCTGCTCATGAATTTGGCCTTCCACTGAAAAGGGGATTTGTGTTTTTGCACTACAGTGAAGGTGACTGGTAATGGTGATGATGTGGGAACCGGTTTTGTTGGCTTATGGTAGCATCTCTTTTTAAAACCTGTGGGTAGACTGGGGTTAACCTTGAAATGGCCACCTAAATCGAACCGGTCTTCATTTGTATTTCAACCTAGCAGCATGAGGCTCATCCGGACCGATGAATGCATCGGATATTTTAACATCTTAGCAGAGACAGGTGGGTTTTAGATATTATTTTTTATAGTTCTTGTAGCTATCTGCTACTTGACACCGAGGTTTTAGATCTGAAAAAAAGAAAAAAAAGAAATATGCCTTCTGAATGGTTACAAAGGAAGGTTATAATGCACTTTGCGTATCTTCCCCAGTGCTCAAAAGCCTTTGTTAATATAAGGAGATTTTTTTTTAAAAAAAGGTAACTTTGAAAGCAATTTTATTTCAGTGCCCTTAACTTGATAAATTTGCCATGTCTTTCAACATGAAACTTTTCCCTCCAGTGTGCACATGAATGACAGTGGAAAAAATCCCTGTTAGTCTTAGTAGAAATGCTTTTGTCATGCTCTACATTCAGCAGTTGGTTCAAGAGTCTTTCTATAATTTCTTTTTCTGAAGTAATAATATTTTTTTATTTCTGAGGTGCCCATCACTGCAGTATCTTAACACCATAAAAAAAATCATTGGATGATAAAGTCCATACAAGGAATGTGTTTCCTTACATCATTTCTTACGCAGAAGCAGCTGCAGGAGGCAGTGAAAGAAGCTGCACTCCAAATGTGATTTGTCTTGTGTTTTGAGGTGTCAGGTACCAGCTACCAATCACTTGTGCTGCTGAGGTTTTCACTTTTGTGTTCAGGTTTCGGGTGGTCATGGCTGATCATGGTGTTCTGCTGAAAGGAGAAGGCAGAGCCAATACATGTAGGCATGTACAGCTTCTGGCAGGAAGGGTGATCTGACAGCCTAAGTGTCCCAAACAATAGTCTCCATCCCAACAATTATGATCATGAAGGCAACGGTGCGCCAGCTTAGGCTTTGCACAGGTGAAATACACTGTCCCAGAAGTTACTGCCCATGAAGTGGTCACACACACATGTAGGACTGCACGTCAGTAGGAATTACCGAGTTTATAAATGCTCCCACTAACAGGACTGGGTCTGATCTAGCTCTTCATGGGAAGGTTAAAAAAAAAAAGCAATTTAAAAAGTAAGCAAACCACTGGGCTAAAGAGTTAAAAATAATCCCCAGATCATCACACCAATGAATAAATTCATGGGAGACCTTAATGTGGAATACTTATTTCAGTTGTGGTGGTCAGAAAGAAAAAAAACATACAGAAAACTTTCAAGTGTTTGCAATGGAGATGGTGAAAATTATTTAAAAGGCTGGAAAAATTTCTGTAGAAACAAATGGGGCTTTTAATCTGTGAGTGGCACAAGGACATAGCAAGGGTGCTTGGAAGAATGGGTCACAAAGAAAGGCAAACTGAGGAATGTGGCAATGCATCATATATCAAAAAAACCCTACAAGAAATACAGGTCCCAGTCTGGCTCCGTATTTGTAACATTGCAGTGTTGAAAATGACAGAGCCTTGGGCAACATGTTCTAGTGTGAGGTGTCCCTGCCCATGGCAGGGGGGTTGGAACTGGATGATCTTAAGGTCCTTTGCAACCCAAACCATTCTATGATTCTATTTAAAGTGTCTGTAGTTGGCATATACAGGTTGGCATACAGTGTTCACAGTGTATGGACAATAGAGCAGGAGCAAAGCGGGAAGGAGAAGCAAAGTCTGAATTTATCCTTCTGCTCTCTTGTTTTCTCTCTGGATGAAGCTTGGACTATTTTTCTGAATAGATGTTATGAATTCATAGCAAACACCGACCTGTTCTGATGCATGAGTGTATGAACATACCTGCATATATTTCATTCTAAGTTCTTGCATGTCTGTCCCTGTGCCAGCTGCTGCAGCACTGGAAGTGTCCCTTTCAACAGGGTATCCCTAACTGCCCGTTTGAGAGGTCACATCTGATGCTGCCCTCTTTCTGGAGAAAGGCTAATGGACCAGATGGAGCAGTAACAGGACTCTGTGATGATATGATAAAAAAAGTGCAGGTATGTTAAAACTGAAAGCCTTTAATCAAAATAAATGTATTTCAAGCAAACTCGCTCTTGTTCCTAATTGCATCTGTGCCTGGGTTCCCTACGAGTTCTTCTGCGTGCATGTGTGCCTGTGCACGCAGGCGTGTAACATTCACTCTGCATCAAGCAAATTGCCTTGGCAGCACCATGACAGCTGCAGTCCTCGTGCCTCTGAGGCTAGGTAAGAAGACTGTTCTGTGGGCTAGCATCAAGGGTAGCTTTCATTAGTTACCACTAAAAATATCAGTGGGTGCCTACAGGTAGTGATTGTATCCAGTCACACATGACTTTTGTAGTCAGTCGTTTTTTCCTGGAGTGGATACTGCCTGGATTCTAAAATAGGTTATGTTGCGTATTATCTAAGTATCTGTGTATGAGTCTCTGAAATGCAACTTACTCTTTCTAAAGTGTGATTATTTCTTTCTTTCCAACAATGTGTTTGCTTCTGTACAAAATTGATCAATAAAAATGATTTTGAAGCCACCTCAAAAGCTAATTTTCCTTTCCTATCTTCTATATTTCCATGTTCAGCCTGCCAGTGTATGCATAACGTAAAGGCTGAGTAGTATTAAAAGCTGTAGGCATGAATGCAAAAGGCAGGGCTAGCAGTAAAGTGCAACTACTCACTTGCTGACCCAGGGCCCCTGACAAACAAATACACAAATTCTTTGTTTTCTTGGTTTGGAGCAATATATTTCTAAAATAAAAAAAAAAGAGCCACTGCCACCCTCCATGCCAAATACTAAATAACCAACAAAGTCTGTCTCTTGCAGCATCTGTTGTGGCACCGTGCACTTGTACATCGCTGGGCGCAACAGAAGCTGGAGTCCAGGCAGCTGTGTGATAGGCAGTGCTCGGTGCCACAAACCCCTCTGTATTCACATCAAACATCTCCCTCTTTTCTTCCGCTCACCAGCTATGTCTTCCCACCCACTTAGTTTTCCTTGTTTTGCTTTATCTTGACAATCTAACTACACCTACCACTGAGGTCTCTAAGGTGTTTGTTCCTGTTGCACTTCTGCTTCCGCACTCCTATTTATAAAGAATGTATCTCGAGAAAAGACCAATTAAGTCATCAGTGCCTCTCTCCTCCTTCCCATCTTTCTTCTACCTCCAACTCCCTCCTGCTTTTCCGCCATTACAGGAACAGTGGATTGAGAAGCAT
This sequence comes from Micropsitta finschii, assembly GCA_034783455.1. NCBI lineage: Eukaryota > Metazoa > Chordata > Aves > Psittaciformes > Psittacidae > Micropsitta > Micropsitta finschii. The sequence goes on from JAVHNF010052020.1 coordinate 6,726, forward strand.
TCACTGGTTTGATCTCTGCCCTGGTGCCTCCCAGTGCCACGCAGTGAGATGGAGCAATGGGGAAAGTTGTGCTCTGGCTGTGGGGCACTGCAGTGCTTCCTTGCTTGCAGTTCCCAGGGTCAGGCAGGGAGCCACCCTTCACTGACAATGACAAAGCAGTGCCTGCAAGGTAGCATCTTTTTGAAAAGTTAATTAACATCTTCCTATAGAGAGTATTTTAAGCTACAGTAGCTGCCAAGTGACTCTCAAAGCAGATTAACCTTCAGTACTGATGGGGATTAGAGCTTTCAACTTAAAGGGCCCAAAATAATATTTTCTGCTTATTTGCTGTCACAGAGCTCCACTGCCCCACACATACACTCATTTTGACATTGCTGAACACAAAAGAAAAAAGAAAAATTGTTTTATCTTCTTGTTTTTTGAAGGATTTTAGAAAAGAAGAGGAAATACAAGAGAAAGCTTCCTTTTGCTGTTTGGTAGCATGTCCCCATGGCTAAGAATAAAGAGATTCTATTACCAGTATTTTGCAAAGCATATGTATGTGATAAGGGGTAGAGAGGTTGAGAGGAATATGCTATTAATAGGCATAACATGGGAAAAAAATAAAATCACAGTCAAGCATAAAAGTCATTAAGAAAAACACCCCCAAACAAAATATACCTGTGATTTTATGAAAATACTTTCCAAACATTGTCCTTTATCATCAAACAAGATAGCCTGCAATGGAAAAATAGAATTTTAAATAACTAATTTTGTTTCAGAGATCAACTGGATTGCCACTGGCAGTCCAGCAGTGGCAGACAATATTAAACCCTGGGGTATTAAATCTGAGTTGCTAACCTTATTACTGCCATTTCTAATCTTCAGAATTCCATCTTGCCATGTTTTTGATTTTTTCATTTTTTGGTGAGTGTATAATACCTGTTTGATACATGGAAAATGTTGATATAATGATAAGAAAAATATTTAGATAATACAGCAGCAACAGGGTCTTCTGAATTTATTTCTACCTAAATCATACACAGTGTTAAAAATAACTTACAGTAAATTCTTGAGAAGGCATGGCTTTGGCAGAACAGTTATCCAACAGCTTATTTCACAAATATTTACATCTTCACGTGCCCTGAGAGACCAGGAAATGTTCAGAATCTGACAGAGTTGTAAAGAAAATGTGTTAACAGAAAAATAGATGTCAGCTTATTTTTTTTTTTCCTTGAAGTAAGAGCTATATGCAAGACAACATCAAAACAATGGGGTATAATGTAGGCATTTTAAAGAGAAACCTTGAAAATAATCTAACAGAATGACTACTGGTAAAAAAACTGGCTTTTTTTTTTTTTTTTTTTTTCATAGATGCCAACATATTCTCTAACTTTCAGGGAAATTCATTTGTTTAAATGAGTGGCTGGCAGCTCTGAAAACTCCAGTGATCTTTCTGCTACTCAGAATTAACAAATCATCCTAATCATGCTTACATGCAGAAAAACAAAACAAAACAAACAAAAAAACCCCCACAACCCCAAAAAAACCCCAAAAAACCAAAAAACAAAAACCCAAACAAACAAACAAGCAAAAAAACAACAACCAAAACCATACAAGCTATAAGCAGAATTATTTTGTTGCCAGTTTATTGACTCTGGACTTGGTCATGCATGCTTAATTCACGGCAAAGATAATTGACTCTCAAAACCAGTTATCCATGAAGTCATATTTAAACAGTAAATTTTCAAACTGATAATGAAACCAGGGGCAAATCATTATTTAGCCACTCATCTCCACAGACTGAATTACTGTTGCACGTGCTGGCTTATAACATTTGATCAGTGCTGAGATTTGTGTCCATGCTTGGGACCTTAGTTCAGTCTGTTAGCATCACTGCAATGGAAATAATCACAAGAGAGAGTGAGATTGTCAGCTGCTCATACTGTGGAATAGTAGAGGAAATAATTAAAAATACTGTATGGATGACTTTTAATAATTATTTGGAGAGACATGGCTTTATTTAAAAAGGATCTTCCTTTACTAACCTTTGTTTTGTTCCTTTCTCTTTCTTCGCCTTTGCAGACTCCAGAAAATAAAATAAGAGGTCATTTTAGCACAGGACATGCAGAGTCACCTGCTACAATAGTTGTAGGTAAAGCTTATTCCACCACAGTCAGAACAAGTGGAAGTGTCCCTAAAGTGATGAAAAATCCTATGTTGAAGCTAAACATGAATATGGATGAAAGCTTCACAGGTAACTTCTTAAAGCTTGTTGCTCACTCTGCCAACTGTGTCCTTCCTTCTCTTGTCAAAGCAAATGCTCATTTCTCCAAATCTCATTTGTAGGAATGGCTGAAATGTTTCAAACTCCAGAAAATCTGAGTGGAAAAACGTTACCTTTGGCTGCTGTTCAAAAGATGGATTTCACACCAACATGTGCTGCAGTGGATCTTTCTGAGCTGCACACTCCTGAAGAAACTGGTATGCTTGTTATTTGAAAAGCAAGGGACTTTTTATGTATATTATGGGGTAGCAGACACAGCATAGGTAGAGTTGATATATTGGGATGAAGCATCTTTCAACCCATAAAAGGAACCATTGGCTTTTATCATGTATTAAAAGACATATTTGCAGACCCAGTTAATTTTTTAGCAGGTATTCTTTTCCTATTCGTTCCAATTAAAACTTCAAAATGTGGAAGTATTGCCTCAGGTAAATCTTGGGCTGAAGCATGGCATGTTCTTGGCCAGTTGTCTACATCTAAATCCAGTGACAAAGTTTCACAGCAGGGAGAGGTTATTGTTCAGTTTTGGAGAAAAAGGTCATATTGCAAAGAGTTGTATCAAGACAGTACTTTGTAGTGCATCTTTTGCTAATAACCTTCCATACCAGTCTTTGCTTCGAAACACAGAGGGGATTGCAATGAAAACCTTGTACCACAAGAAGTTTTAGGGACAATAGAATTAATTTTTATATCAGATTAAATAAGAAAAAATATCCCGGTTTTTATAGGCATTTTTAAATGTGTGCTAGTTGTAGATCAATTGTTGATGATCATTTTTGATTTGTAGAAGGCTCCGGCTAATAAATTCAGTTTTACTTAGTTATGCAGTATTTCAATGCTTGGGTTTTCTGCTTAATTCTCTTTCCAAATTACATACATCTACTTATTTCAGGAGAGATGATGGTATCACCATTGAATAGTTCAGATGCTTCAGAACACAAACAAAATAGTCCAGGCATCTGTCACTTTTTGAGAGGCGAATCACCTCTGAAGTCTGTATTTGATGAAATAGCCACAAAAACTCCTGAAAAAAGAAATGCTATGCTGGAAGAAAATACTGGTGGCAATAGTTTGTCAGCGACTCCAGAAAAGCAAACATCTCGAGTGAAATCAGGAAGTAGAAGGAGGACTCCACAGCAGAAGTTAGAGCCAGCTGAGGTCGTGTCAGGCATCAAGCAGCTGTTAAGGACCCCAGAGCAAAGGTCAGAACCAGTTGAGGCCTTATCGGGCATCAGGCAGCTCATGAAGACCCCGAAGCAGAAGCCGGAGCCTGTAGAGGCTTTGTCAGGCATCAAGCAGTTCATGAGAACCCCAAAGCATAAGTTGGAGCCTGTAGAGTCCTTGTCTGGAATCAAGCAGCTCCTGAGGACACCGAAGCAGAAGTCAGAGCCTGTAGAACCTTTATCAGGCATCAGGCAGCTCATGAAGACCCCAAAGCAGGAGTCAGAGCCGCTAGAACCTTCATCAGGCATCAAGCAGCACCTGAGGACACCAGAGCAAAAGTCAGAGCCAGCTGAAGTCCTGTCAGGCATCAAGCAGCTCATGAGAACTCCAAAGCATAAGTTGCAGCCTGTGGAGGCTTTGTCAGGCATCAGGCATCTCATGAAGACCCCAAAACAGAAGGTGGAGCCTGTAGAGGCTTTGTCAGGCATCAGGCAGCTCCTGAGGACACCAAAGCAACAGTCAGAACCAGTTGAGGTCCTATCAGGCATCAAGCAGGTCCTGAGGACCCCAGAGCAGAAGCCGAAGCCAGTTGAGGTCCTGTCCGGCATTAAATTGCTCATGAAGACCCCACAGCAAGAGCTGGAACCTGTTACAGATGAAAGTGCCTTTAAAAGATTGCCGAAGGCTCCAGTGCGAAACAGGGAAGCAGTTACTTTAACCAAGAAAACTCCAAAGGTGAAATATCAACCAGTAGAAGACATGACTGGGGTCAGCCGCATTTTCAAGACACCAAAGGACAAAGCTGAACTCACAGAAGATGTGTTTGATATTAGTAGACTAGTGAAGACTCCAAGAGAGAAGCATCAACCAGTTGATGATTTTGTGGGTCTGCAAAGGCTTATGGCAGAGCCCAGGCAAAAATGCTCTGACTCAGAAGTGGACTATGCTGGAGTTATGGAGATGTTTGATGCACCAGAGGAAACTGAGGTAAAATACTTTTTTTAGCCTTTGGAGGGAATGCTTTTAGACTTTGAAACCTGTGGTTGAAATGAATTCTTAGGCCTCCTAGTGTCACATCTTGTATGTTACAGTACTTCAAATATGCCCATAACCCTGGAGGAAAAAAAGACTTGTAGAAAAGTATCCCATGTTGACTTGAGAACTGTAAAGACTGCAGTCTTGGTTCTTTGGCAGCTTTGTCCAGGTAGATGCCCTCTACTAGAAAGCACAGCTTATTACAAGTTTGAATCTGAACACTATCTTTTTTTTTTTTCTGGTCATTAGTTCCTATTGTGCTTAAAGCACCTTTTAAATTGCTTAAAAACAATCATCAAGTTCTTTCTCAACCGTCCTTTTCACAGCAAGGGATATGATTGGTTGGTTTGCTTCATAAACTATAGATTATATTTAAAGCTTTTTTTTTCTTTTCCCTTCCAAAGCTTTTGACAAAGCATTTTACACATGGCCAGTAGATTGCTCTCTATGTCCCTAAGTCTTTCATTCACTGCTTTTGGAATGGATGCCTATTTTATAGATGTATGTGTATATATATATAATGTTTGTGTTAATATGCATTTGCTTTGAAGGACCCTGTGTAAGTAGTTACTGAGGTTGCTCTGGGTTACCATTCTGATCTTAGAATTCAAAGCTTCATCACTGGTCATTTGTGAATTTTTAGCATTCATTTTTACATTCATTCCAAGATCATAGAGCTATGGAATAGTCTGAGTTGGAAGGGACCTTAAAGCTCATCCAGTCCCAACCCCCTGCCACAGGCAGGGACACCTTCCACTAGAGCAGCTTGCTCCAAGCCCTGTCCAAACTAGC
>JAVHNF010052030.1:5911-16452 GCA_034783455.1 Micropsitta finschii
TGAAATCCTGTTGGGATGGAGTGTAACGCTGAGAGAATTGTTCCTGACTTTTTGTCCTTGCTATGACACTAACAGCTGTTTTCCTATTTGCAAAATAGATTGTTCATTTACATCACCAACTCTTTACAATGGCTACCTAGTTAATGTTTACAAAACAGAGGGCTTTAAACTGAGTTGTAACCTATTTCTTATCCTGCTCTTATGTTGACCAGAGCCGGAATCCATTAGATACAACATCATTTAATATGTGAACATCCTGCTTGTCTATTGAAGCTGTCACTGGTTACTAGTTCAGTTGTGTACTTTAAACTCTAATTCAGTAACACTGTCTCATGGGCTTCATTTGAACAGAAATAACCAAATGCACTTCCTAGCTGTGAGGTTAGAGGACAAAGCAGACTTGACTCTGCAGAACCCTCTCCAAGGTGTGGCAAATAGCTCCTGGGTAATTGGTTAGGGTTGCACATACTCTTTGTATTTCCTCTCCACTGAAAAACCACTAAAACATATTTTCTTCTGTAATCTTAGCATTTGTACTGCTCTTCTTTGGGTAACCGTCTACATACAGCGTATCCCAAAAAACCATTAACACCAGCTGCAATGCTCTTAGTCTGTTGACAGCAAAAGGTGGAACTTCCTATGTAACACTCTTGAAACTTTGTTTCTTTCAAATTACTGTAGGAAATCACTATGAATGTGTCTATATGCTACATACCTATATTTCATGAAATTAAGAAAAATATGTTTTAGGAGAGACACCTGTTTTATTTCTTGGTATTATCAAATCAAGAATTCCTTCAAGCACAGACTTATACTCAATACAGAAACAATTTGATAGAAATATTGGCCAGTGTTAACAGGAAATCAGGCTTTGCAGTCTCATACCTCAGACAGCTACAAAACTAGGAACCTTGACTATCCAGTTTTAAAACAGCTCACTTTTCTCTTACCAGTGGAAATACAATTCCTTGGTAAAGACTGCACCATTAGCTCTTGTGAGCAAGCTTCCTAGAGTGTATATATTGCCTTTCATACTACTGTTTCCTGAAAAAGGTGCTCAGATATTACAGATTGGTCAGACTATTGTGTAATGGCAAGATTGACAAACTCAACCTATGGCTTTTGTCAATGGGAACATGCCCCTGAAAATAATTTAATGGAATCCACATGATACCATAACAAATGATGTCTTGAGGTACTGCAGTGCACTGATGTATGAAAAGATGGTATACTAGCTACGAATAGGTGATTTTGCCAAAAGACTTTGTCTTGTATCTGCTAAGGAAGACAGTAAATTTGCTGTGTAGTAGCTTTTAGTTCAGACTGGTATAATAGTAACTACAGATTGCAGTGGTTGTGTTATAACCTTCACCCATGGAAGCAATGATGGCAGTTAAAAGTAATTACAAGCAGCCTACAACTTTGGCACCTTTATTCCAGCAGCTATAACTCCTATGATATTTATAGCTTTACTGTGTGCTAATACAATGAGAAGCAACAGCAGGATCAACACCCAGGACGCTCAAGTTAAGAAAATATTTAAAAAATAGAAAAGAAGAAAGAGCACAATTTAAGGGTTTGAATCTGTCTCTCTGAACTTAAAGAAGCAGAAATTCCGTTGCTTTCAGTAGGTGAGCTGGCCTTACATAAGATAAATGAACTAAGTTCCAGGAAGCTGACTACTTCACAGGCTCATAGTATCGTCTGTTCAAAACAAAGCTGTTAAACAATTATGGTTTCCATCATCCACTTCAGGGTTATAGCTAAACATAGCTTAGTTAATGATTGGAGAAGATGACTGAGTTGAGTATCATGTGTAACAGCAGGTTGTAATCAACTTCAGTGCGAAGATATAAATTACAATCAGATGCTTTTAAAATCAAAAAAGCCTGAAATCACTGTAGTAGCGCACAAGTAGACTGCTCTAACAAAAGCATGGTCTTTGAATGTAGCAGAAGAGAAGCTCTTTCACACACTGTGGGACCAATTGTAACACTTCAGATTTAGTTAGAAAAAGTTGGCTGCACGTCTCTCATGCCAACAGTGCAAGCAAGAAGAGGATGATAACTGTTTTCCTTTGACTCAAAAACAGATTCATGACCTAATACAATTTCAGTGGAAACTATTGTATACAAAAAGTCAGCCTAGAAGTGAAGTCATTTATACATCAGACACAAACTGCATTTATGCTTACTAACACTCTTTGTTGTGTTTGAGTGTCATCCGCTTTGAGTAATAGCGAAATGAATGGAGTGCTTTGAATTATCAGTCTTTAAATTTGCATCAGAAATCAGCCACCATCATACTTTAAAGGCAAGCAAAAAAATATTTGGTGTTTTGTTGAAACAGGCTCTGGCTATAAATCATCAGAGTGACTATATACCTCATGTTCTGCTTTTTAATTACTTTGTAATTAAAACCTGAATTTTGTGCTAGTGTTTATGATAGTAGATAGGTTTTGTGTACTACAAACAAATAGACCTCAGGTTGGGTGAGCAAAACAGCTTTTAATATGTTAAGATTTAGGTTCTTAAACAGTTTCTTGGATATTTTAGAAATTAAAACAATCATAGAAAAGGGGGAATGGTGTTGTTATTTAGGACAATTCTTCAGAATGTTTTCACAGTCTGATACTTATCATTCTGCTTTAAAGGTAAGTTTCAGACTTAAGCAATCTTCAGCAGAATTAAAATTTCCTCATTTCCATTGGCTAGGTAATAATTAACAATACAGGTTATGATAATATGGTCTCAGATGTTGTAATAAGCACCAAGTGATATTCAGGTTTGAAACTAATTTGTTAAATTCCTTTTTATTTCAGTGTTAACACTGGCTGTTCTACTATCGCTTTTATTCCATTCTGCTGCTTAATTTTTGGAATCACTCAACTGATTGCTCATTATCATGATGATTTTGCATTCACATAAATGACTGCACAAGATGCAATGCAACAAGAAAAGCAAACCTAGGGAATCTTCAGGGTGGCAGATGCATGTGTTTGCTTTTTACCTTCAGGTTTCATATGAGGTTTCAGACCAGAAATAAGAATTTGCTGAAGCTTACTGTTCACTAAAGGTTTTATGTCTTGTTAGAAAATAGAGTTTGAACATAGACTGGGAGAGGAAGTTTGAACTCTGTGCTTCTGAGAGATTCTGGCAAGGAAGTATCTCTACCACAGCATGAAGAGATGCTCAGTTAGGATAACTGTCTCTGTTGGGCCTAAAATAGTCGCAGCATAGAGTGTTACAGCTTTATGCTTCCCATCAGCCTATTTTTCTTGGCAAGTCTTTGCCTTGCCTAATTTTATAAAATAACTGCTCCGCTAAGTAACAAAGAGGTGTTCCATTAGGTCCATGCCAGTTCTGCTTAAATAGTGCTGGTGTTTAAATCTAATCACTATTTTCTTCACATGCAGCCTGAGTACTGGAATAAAATCCATTTTTCTGAAATATTTATAGAGCTCACTTTTTTAATTTACTTTTGAGTCTCTGCTTGTGCTGCAGTACATCCGATATACTATAAATACATAGGTTTTGAAGCGACAAGGTTAATTTCTCTTGCTTTAGGTATACAATTTTCTGCTGGAATAAGATGTGAAGTTTCCCAAGATCATCTAATAATCACTGCTCCCTTGCAAAAGGTATGGCTTGAGTCACCTTGCCATACAAACATAATCTTTCATTTCCATGGAACATTGCCTGTAGGACACTGCTCCCTAATTTCTCGTTTTAGAAAGAGCCACAATAGATTATCTAGTTGTAGTCACCTGTAATAATTTGCAGCATGAGTGGAGCAGCCTTTACTCCCTCAGTCCTCTCCCACCTTCCCCTCTCAGTGCTGACCAAGCTGGCTGCCTATCAAGATGGCTTTTCCTAAGGTTAATGTTATATATCTGTAACCTGTCAAATGGAGGAAAGAGAAAGATCATAGAGGAAATGAGATAGATAAAATAAGGTTGTTATGTACCTTTCTAGGAAAACTAGACTTGGCACATTGTAAATTTTGGTGATTTAAATTATTTTACATGGCGCTGGCGGGAAATATGCTGTCAGCAAGTGAACTTCCATACTATACTTTTATTGTGGTCTTATAAAATGGTTTCTGTTGTATTCTTTTATCTATCCAGTTTAATTAAATGCAAAAATGTGCATCCCCGTTGCAGCCTAGGGGAGGAGGAGAGCACAGAAAGAAGAAAGAGAATTGAAGGGAATCTCAGTATTTTGAAAAAGGACTTAATGTTTTCAAGGAGCATTTCACAAGTATGTGCTGCTATGCATTTTGTGCTCAGATTTTCATATAGAAATTTGCAGTGGTCTTTGAAGCCAAGGAAACCTGTGGCTGAGCAGGAAGGGGAGATCTTACCTTAGCTCCATCCTCCACTCACTGATATGGTCCTCTCAGTTCTCCTGATGTGGTGCACTGCTGCCAGGAGTACCTTTTTGTCTGAAGGCATTTTCATGTCATTCTGTCAAAAAGGCCTGAAAAGCATTGCTCCTGATTGAGCCAGAATAACTTTCTCTTGTATACGTATATGTACCTTGTTCCACAGCCCAGGTGTTACAGGACTTTCCTTCAACAATATTGTGATCCTGATTAAGCTTTCCCTTAATCTTTGGTTGACATGGAGCTGTGCCCTACTGAATTTGCAGTTGGTTTAGCCTCTGTTTTATCTTTCCGTTACATATAAATTAGTAACTGTTCTCTTTGAGGCACATTAATATTCAGATTTGGAGAACTGAAATTAGAGTCAGCACATTCTGACAAAAAACATAGTTGCATAAAAGGTTTTTACATATAAAGGATCTTCTGGTCAGTTTCCAATTTATATTCAATTTTTCTGCTTCCTTTTGGACTTTTTCAGCATTGCTGAGTTCCCACATGAACATCTGCAACATAATTTTGATCATAAGTGCTTTATAATCATACACGCTATAAATATTAGATTGTCTTTTAAAGGCCACTTCACTTTGATTTTGAATATTAAGTGGAACAAACAAAAAAAATTATTATTCAGACAATTGCTCTAATTTGAGTGTCCTCATTTCTAGGCTAAAATGCAACTAAATTCCACCATTGCTGGAGTTTGAACTACATGGTCTTCTAATTAACTAGTTTGCAGGACCAGTCAGAGAGCTAGAGGATTGGACTGTAACAGATTGTAACAGTCTCTTTTGCAATAACAAACTCAAAAGATTTCTGAATAGGCAGATGAGAGCACAAGTTAAAATTTCTCCAACCTGCAGCGATGAGAATGCTCCTCATGATGTATTCAGAAAAACAAGATACAGTTGTGCAAAAAGCTTCCTTTCTTCCACCTGAACATAGATTAGATAGTGAGCTGGATGTGTATATTTGCAGTTTACCAAGTAAACCTTTTCTGATTAAATGAGCTTCCAGTACTGTGGCTCTTGAGTTTCCCTCACTGTGACTTACACTAATCTCGACTTGCCTCCCTGACCTTGTATACCTGTATCTCTCTGCTCTCTTTTTCTCCAGAATCTGGGTGGAGGTGGCTTAGCAAATGGCTATGTTGATTGCCACCAGGGCTGTGTGTGTATTGGGAAGTTGCTTTGTTCGAGCAGAGTTTCTGTAGTCATGCTTAATTTACATTTTGGAGGGCTTACATGCAGTCTGTTACTCCACTACTGGTTTTAGACTGACTGGTTTGGGCCCAACAAGAAATTTAATAACTTGGCCCAAAATTCTTTAATGCTTTTAAAATCCTTAAAGATGGACTTTTCCCCACCATGGAGAGATGTCACTGTTGTAAAACTGTGATAATGCAGGTTAGTGCTCCTTTCTCTGGTTACTGGTGACTTATGTATTTTTATAGGTAAACAAAGTAGAGACATCAGATGCAGAACTTCCTGTATACCAAGTAGAAGTGAGCTGGAGGTACATGACATGACAAATGGATGAAAGAGAGACAGTGTAGCGTATGCATCTTTTCATTTTCTTATCTGGGTTTCCTTTTCTAACAACCAGGTTACAGAAAGAATGGAGATGTAGCTTTCTAGAGTTCATGAAGGAGGTAGGTCTGTAACATTTTTAATTTTATTTGTTCTTTATGAACCTTAGGAATTACCCTTTCTTCTATGAACAAAGAAAGAATTTAATGTTTGCCTGTATGTAAGAACCTATGTGGAGGCTGCTTCCAAAGGCCAGTGATAGAGGCATGTAACTATTGTATACAGTTTTGTTTAGGCCAGTGTATGTTCATGTGGCATAGATTATTTTTATATATATATATTATTTAAAGGGAACTGTAAGTATGAATAGGAGTTCCTATATTATGGTTCTTGTACTTCCTGGATAAGAGTAATAAAGGCTCGATTTCAGAAAACATCTGTATTTAGAACAGTACCCTGTGCATCCTCAAAACTATGTACATGGCAAGATGTGTAGTTTCCACTATTTCTTATAATGATGACACTTCTGTACTGCCTGAACCCTGAAGTCTGGTGTCTGGAACAGTTTACATATTTGAAAAGATATATGCATGTAAAACATTTTCAGGATATATAGTGGAATTCACTGGCTGTGTCTGAGCACTAACTTGTAAAAGAAACCTCAAGATCACCTCACTCATGAGAAAGATCTAGCTTCTTGCCATTTTGGACTTTGTAAAAGGTCTAGGCAAATGTCTCTTCCCAATGTCTCCTCAGCTGAAGGTGTGAGCAGAGCAAATGTCATTACTGTGTTGGAAGGTAGTAAAGATGTAGAAGGTACCTCTGCCTACACTTGTGAAAAGTGCTGTGGGCCCAAATGTAGTAACAATAGATCACTGTAGTATTTGGTCATGCTGGCAGCAATGAGACTCATTGTATCTAGACAGATAATTTTAGTCTAACTCTATTTAAATGAGCATGTAATGCAGACCAGAAAAAGTTCCTTATTCACAGAATGGAGCTAAACACAGCATCCAGCATTACTGTTTGCAAGTTGAAAACTTCCTTCTTGAATAATGTCTAATAATCATCCTGGTCTGTGTGACCTGTATGTCAGCACATGCTGAGAGCACATCTATTTAGAAACCAGTCTCAATAACGCAGCTGCAGCCCTGCAGAAAATTGTGCTGCCTGAACATGCCTACGCACTGCTCAAGCTAAAGGAAAGTTGTGCATAGGCACTGAAATCTAGTCTGTCCTCAGCAGTCTTATAATTAACCTATTATTGTAAGATTTTTGATTTATTCCACAAGGAAAAAGAATCTAGTTGAGACATGAAAAATGTGTCAATCTAATATAATAATAGAATAATGAAGTCTTGTGGTCTAATGACACATTAGATTTATGAAAAGCTCTTTTCTGTTTATCCCACACAAACACAAACTTGCACTCAAAAACATTATGCAATTGTCAATCCGTAATACATTTCTTTGTCAGCTGAAAGACAGCAGTCTGCAAAGACCAGCTTTGTTTTTTTCATTAAACAGTTCTTTGGAGCCCTTAATTTCTAGCAACTTTCAGCCGGCAGGTATTATTTCTCTAACATAAAATGTTACAGCATAATTTTAGCTGTGTTCTGTATCCTGCTAATCAGTGTAATCTCCTTCCTCATTCTTCCCAATCTCCTTTCCCTTTTCCATTAATCTTAACCACAAAGTGTGTTTTTTTCTGAACTGATGTCACCGAGGAGATATTTTTAAATAGCATTACCAAAAAATGAAAGAGCTTCCTAGCAGAAAATTGCAAAGCAGATAAAGAAGTTCATGGCTGAGATTTCTATAATGCTCAACTCACTTGGTAATGTTTATCTCCTCAGCCAAACCTTCCCCTGAATGACTCTTTTGAATAGATGCCACATCATCCATATAGGACATCAAGAAGAAAAATTGCTGCTGCTTTTAATTATGAAATATAATAGAACTTTTGGAGTAATGGAATTCAGTATTAGAGGGACTTGTGTTATTTAATGTCTTCTTGCCTTACAGGAAGTGTCAAAATGAAAATATCAGCTGAAAACTTGGAAGGACACTTTCTTAGTTGCAGTTCTTGATAATGCACGCATCTGCATTTAAGTGCTACCTCTGCATTTTCTCACAGTACTGATTCTCAAAAATAAGCTCCACCCTGTCTGAAATTTTGCCCTGAAGTCAGATTTTCAGAAATACTCAACCAAATTTGAAAAGGAGGTATCGACCTCATCTTTCCTTGATAGCTCTGAAAGTTGCAGCTTTGTATTGCTGGTTTCTTTAGCTATTTTTACATATGCATATGAGCAGGATTGTTTTCTTTTTAATGTGGAACTACCATCCCCTTGCACATGAGGCATGACTGTGTAAAAGGTTTTGTGCATATGCAAGAGAGACAGGATTCTTTTCCAGCTTCTGAAGTCTGGGTTGCAGGGATCAGCAGCTGAGTCTGTCATTTGGCAAGAATGAAGCAACCTCAAAAGAAAAAAGTTGTTTCTTATTTCTGACTTTCTGATGAGCTTCCTCTTACAATCAACAATCCCATTTCTTAATACAAGAAGCTTCAAAAAAGAGATAATATTTAAAAAGAATACTTGTATGTGTCACAACTGATCCTTCCTTGTTAATGGCATTGGCATGGCTCTCTAATGCAGCCTGTTTCTATCTTAAAAAGGGAAAGTTTTCTTTAATGTTGGAAGAGATTAAGCAGTCACAAGCAGGAAGCTAATCATATAGACTAGCTATGAAAAACTGAGAGGGGCTCTTCCCATTGTCAACACAAGTATGCAAGAGGAAAACACCATCATCGGGTATTCCTTTTCCAATAAAGGGAAACATTTCCCAAATACTTTAGTTGGCTTGCAATTGCAGTGCTCACAAATAGAAGTTCTCAACTGAGCACTCTGAAATTGAGAATGCTCCAAATTATGCAAAGTGCATGCTAGGTCTTATAATGCTATCTTGCTTCTGGTTTGTTTCTTATTTGAAGTGTGTCTCTTACCAAAAATTTCACCATGGTATAAGAATGTCTACATATTTTCACTATGTTATGAGATTAAAAAATAATAAAAAAGCAGATCATTATACAGTAGTTCATCTCTGATAAGCTGAACCACCTGAACATGTTGAAATCCACACTTGGAAAGGACTTGGCATAATTTCTTCTGTTTCTTTCAGCAATTCACTCAACAGAAGGAACAAATCATCATCCTGTTTCTCTCTAGTTCCCAAATATGTTCACATCCCCTGGATGCCCTTATGCTACGGATACAGGCAAGGGCTACCTGTGAAAGCTTACCACAGAAACTGCTAAATCTTGAGCATGCTTTGGCTTTGCAGAAGATGTTTAGGGCAGAAATGTAGCACTAATCTTAACAGTGGTGACAGTTGCATTCATTGATTAACTGCAACAAGAAGAAAACGAATGAAGCTTTCAAAACATGAGTGGTGACCTTAGGTTCTATAAGATATAATTAATGGTTGCTTGTTGCAAAAAATACATTCTTATTGTGTTTATTGCGTATGTAAAATCATCTCTCCGAAACAGGGTAGTAAATAGTTTTCACACAGTATTTTTTCAGAATACTATTACAAAACTGTTAGGCAAAATGTATCCATTTTCCAAGAATAGCAGGATGCACTCTTTTCAGTTAATAGAAGTTGGGTATTTCAATTCATATGCAAATGGAGAAGAAAAAAAGTGTTTAATGATGTTCTCCCTCTGAATTACCTGATGCAACCCAGACTCTATAGAAAGAGTATGGCAGTCCTCCTTTTGTTATAAAGAAATTCTGATCTTTCAAGACCTTCCTGATGACAGTGTGAATGATGCCATTTTAACTTACAGTTATTGTTCACTCTTTCATCAAAAAACAGAAGTCTTAAAAAATTTCTTGGGCATACATTTTTCCATAAGTTTATGGGCGAGGTACAAGTGGTTTTGGGTTCTGGTTATTCCTTCACATTTCCAAAATATTGATAGAAGCTTGTGAAATAATGTGACTACTGTATCTAACCTCCTGTGCTAAAACCAGCTTACACAATTCTCATCTAACATTTTAGTGTAACTAGGTTTTTAGCTGATACATTTCTGTACCTTTGCTTTAAATAGATATTAATTTAATTGCTTATGTGTTGCTTCCCTTTTTTCCAAATGCAGAAGTTCAGGAATTGAGATACCCAGACATGTTTTAGCTTCTTGCCTGTCTCTTGAGACCGTGGTAGCTTCACTGGAAGGTCAGAGAACAGTGACAAAAACCTTGACTGAGGAAAGGAGTGCCTGTGTGACCCCTACGATTTCCTTATTAACAGGACTCCTTGACTTCAGGGACTCATGTTCCCACCTGTCACAGGAGGATATTTTTTTTGGTGGGAATTGTAAAATTTGTTAAATGCTACAGTTGTAATGCTTCAGTTTATGTGCATCATCTCAAAGCTGTTTTGTCCAGCCCACAGGGAAGGAGGACCACCTTCTATCCTCAAAAGAGCACCTAGAGCATAAAGGTAACCCAGAAGAAAGGCATGACCTGGATGCAATAGAGATAGACAAACCATCCATGGGTACCAGCTGGCTTGGCATGGCTTGAGTCTATGCAGGTGGATTCTTACCCTCCCAGAATTACCCTCG
>JAVHNF010052036.1:0-11506 GCA_034783455.1 Micropsitta finschii
CCAGAGCCCCACTTCTATCACAGGTGATGATGGCAGCCCAGTTGCTGGCCACTGAAATGCAGTCTGACTGGAAGTACCACTTCAGGCTTGCTTGGAGGTGGTTGTGGTAAACAAACCAAAAATGCTGGAGTCTGTTCTGATTTAGTGATGCATTTTGAGAAGGATTTAGAGATAAATTTTGAGGCTGTGAGCAATCTCATCCATCTGTTCTTCTCCAACTCCCTTTTTGTGCTCCACTCCACAAGCTGTGGTTTGAGAGTAACTAATATTTTAGTGCTGTTTGGTGTTGATATATCACATAGCCTTTGAATACTTACAGAAATAATTAAATATTTCTTATATATTGGGACATAATGGGTCACATTGTAATATGCAACCTAAAAATAATTAAGTGGCAGAATCTCTCCCTTACTGACCTTAATCTAAAATATCCCCCCAACTAACTCTGAGTGAGCCTTTATTCTGTTGCCGTGGATGTGGGACAGGCATATGTGATTTCCAGTTTTTAAATACGTCCTTTTTCATGCAGTATTTCATTCAAGTCTGTCTGCTCTAGTGTAGCAGTCATGTGGAGGTGCTTCTAAAATACCAGCCTGAGAACTGTATTTTAGAAGCAAAACTGTATTTTAGTCAAACTGTATTACTGTTTGCTGAAAATAAATGCGTAGAAGAATTCTCAAACTTATTTTAGACTATTTGAACCTGAAGGTGTTGCATTAGGTGGCAACAGATTAGGATTCTGCAGCAACATGAAGGAGGGCAAGAAGGAGGACCGTGGTGGGAACCATAGGCCAGTCAGCCTCACCTCAGTCCCTGGAAAGGTGATGGAACAGCTCATCCTGGCAGCCATCTCTAAGCATTTGGAAGATATGTAGGTGATAAGCATGGAATCACCAAAGGGAATTCATGCTTAACCAACCTGATTGCCTTCTATGATGCGACAGCTTGCTGGACAGATGAGGGTAGACCAGTGGATATTGTCTATCTGGTCTTCAGCAGGGTTTTTGATATCATCTCTGATGACATCCTCATAGGCAAACTCAGAAATGTGAGCTGGACGAGTGGACAGTGAGGAAGGGTGAGGGAGCTAGGTCTGTTCGGCCTAAAGAAGAAAAGGCTTGGGGGATATCTGGTCAATATATATATAAGTACCTAAAGGGAGGGTGTGAAGAAGATGGGGCTGGAGTTCTTGATAGTGCCAGCAGATAGCATGAGAGGCAATGGGCATTAACAAAGCTAGAGGAAATTCCACCTGAACACAAGGAAGAACTTTTTTGGGAGAGTGACTGAGCATTGGAATAGGTTGCCCAGAGAGGCTGTGAAGTCTCCTTCCCTGGAGATGTTCGAGAGCCATCTGGGTGCAGTTCAGAGTAATGTGCCCTTAGGTGACACTGCTTGAGCAGGGGAGGTAGACTGGATGGTCCCCCTTCCACCCTTAACCATTCTGTGATTCCGTGCACATCAAACCACTTCTTTAAATTTATGTCACTTCTCTGCCTACATCGCACTTGTGCATTCATGTGACCTGGCTTTAATTTAACATTTGGTAAATATTTGCATAGTAATTCCTAAAGTGTTCTCCCACATATAAAGGAAATGATGATAAACAGTTTTTAAGTGGCTTGATGTTAAACACAAACATGACTTGCAGCCCTAAGGTAAAGTGCACATTAGAGTAACTGTTCAATATTCATTTGGGAAGTGCTGGTATGCATTATACCAGGTAACTTATTTGTACTTTCTTTGTACATATTTAGATGTTTGTTCTGTATACCTCTGCTAAACTTCTGCACAAGGGTTATATACCATGCTGTAAGAGAACTTCTCACCACTTGCGCTATTAGGATGTTTTGGAACTGTTTTGAAGAAAGCCTGTAGATGTATTTTCACCTAAATGACCCTGCTATCAGGAGAGCATTTAAGAGCACAAATCAACTGTAACCAAACTTGAAAGCTGCCCAGAGCTTCTAGGCTGCTGTTAGTGTTTTATTTTTACAAGAAACTAACTCTTTGGTTTTCCAAAACTGATTCTTTCTTCTTGGGTGTATGAACTTCCAGTGATGATGGTTAAGAAGACTGGGAGGAATCATTCTAGACACTGTCACTCATTGGAAGAGGACTTGAATCTCAAACTAGAACCTCTGCGTTTCAGAATACAGTTCTTAAACTCTTTTGCTTTATATTTCATAGTTTCTTAGCAAGTACCTTCTCAAGAAAATATGTCCTTAATCCCTTCCCTGAGTGAAAATGAGATGTCATCTTCTCCTATATTGTTTATAAACTTAGAAATTCAGCATTTTCTGCTTTCAACGAGGAGGCAGTGTTATTTCACTGAAGCAAAAATACGCAAGCTGGGATTAACCCTTCACATGTCAAACACCGCAACAACCTATGACCTGTGTTACTGAGTTCCAACTTTCAGACCTTTCAGGAAACACTGTAGAGGCAGAAAAGCTGTTTGTTTTGCAAGGACTCTGGTGATAATACTTTAATAAAGTTACCCTGTTACTTTGGAAATGTGTTTTCCTGCCTAGCCATTTTACAATATATGGAAAGCTGAAGTGTTCTGAAAGGTCTTGTGGTGGTTGTATCTTACTAAAACATAAAAAACTTAAATGAAGATAATCCTTTTTTAAGGAAAGGTTTGATTTCTCTAATGGTGATTCTATCTTGGATGTACCACAGTTATTTTTCAGACCTGTTCTACTCCTTTTGAGCTCTAAATAACATATAAAACATGAGTGTGTGTGCGTATGCATGCACATTAATTTTTCCTCCTGTTATTGTCCATCCCCTACTCATCATGGGATGAAATGCTGCTTGGGACTTAAGATATTCAGTTCTTATATGTACTAGTAGTTAATGGCTTGTTTTATATGGCAGGTTAGCTAAAATATCAGTGTTTTATTTAGCGGAGCTGTCTGGTCTCTTGGTGGGAGTAAAGAAGCACAGAAGAAATTGCTATATAGATTTTAGTTTGTTTTTTTTTTATATACAGACACTTTGTATCCTGTGCATGGCAGTGTTTGGAGTTCATCCAAAGAACAGAAAATGTTCGCTGACTTTGAAATCACTTTGGAATGGGTGAATGATTTTGCTGGTCAGATGAGCTGTTGTTACTGCTGTGACTGTGCAGAGGGAATTTCCTCCACCTAGGCTGTCTAGAAGTAGTTACTATTTGCTTCGTCAAACAAGTCTATAAAAAGAAGCATATCTCTGTGCTTAGTAGCTGGGTTTTTTTCTTTGTTAACTTACAGGGCTGAAGTTCTGGTCAGCTTCATAGAAGCCGGTTTCACATTTGTATCTCTGACACAGCAGATGTTCGGTCTTCTTGTAGTTTCTGGTGGTTGCTGTAATTAGGAAGTCTCGGGACTTAGTCATAGTGTCTTCACATTGTGTGTACCTGAGTCATAGTGTTTGTGGGAGCGGTACCTGAGCTATTAGGAAGTATTTTTCTGATACAGAAGCTATTTGAATCCTGTTCTGCTTTAATTCTTGTATTTCAGTGTGAATTGTCATTCCTTTCTTTCAAAAAAAGTTAACATTGGCTCCACTTGCTACAAAAGATTGGTGAGGAATGGCATCTTCTGTTCTTTCAGGCTGATTTAGAGACTACTTTCTCTTGATATGGCCACTGACAAACTCATTAAATTACTATATTTGTCATGGCCCAGAGTAAAAAGAAGGTTAATAATTTAAGCTTAGTTTAGGATGGCTGTGTGTCTTGATCTTGTCTCCTGCCAACTTGCTGCATTCTGTTGGGACAGTAGAGCTCTTGCAGTTCTTTTTTTCTGTATTTCTTTTTCCATGACACATCTGGGTTGATGCAGCTACCGAATCACAGATAGAAGGGAACACTGAAAGCAAAATATGCCTATCAGCTGTTAATTTTTTTTCACATCAACTTTATTCTGTCTACAGGATGCTTACACAGCATAATACACATGAAGGGTCCTAATATATCTTCAGGCAAAATTCTGTTAGCTGCAGAAGTTTGTCGAATTAAGAAGAGTGTTTTTCAAATGCGCTGTTTTAGTGTCACTAACTCGGAAAGCCTTTTGTGATTGCATTAGTTAAAAGGTTCAGGAGAAACATTTGTGGCTACTGATGCGTTCCAGTTTGAGAGAATCGTATTTTGTAAGTTAATTGGTAGGGTCAAAAGACGCTCTTCCACAAGGTTTCCGCATTAGGTAAATTGTTTGAGCTAAGTTAACCTGCTTGCTTGTTGCACAGAGGTTCATTTCTTTGCTTCCTTTTCATCTTAGAATTTTGTGGTTGTAGTAAAAATGCTTAAATCAGGAGCTTTAAAACAAAGCTTTGAGCTCTAATAGTTATTTATACTTCAGCACCTTGCAGAGACAAAAGTATCATAGTTGATTTGCTTAAACTTTCTAATTTTGAACACCTGATACCTACAATGCACAAATATTTTCAGTTTTACAAATGGGTGGTTTCAGTGCAAGATGAAATAACCGTAGTTAGAGGTGAATTACAGATTAAATATCTCTGTTATAAATAGAGATACTTTTATGTGCTATACTTGTTAAACCGAAGTATACTTTAGATGCACTTAATCCTCAGACAAGTGTAAGGGGGTAAAAAGACTGTGGGTTAATCTAAGGCAGCTAAGCCCCACACAGTTGCTTGCACACTCCTTGCCTAGTGGGCTGGGAAGGAGAATTTTAAGGGTACAAGTGAGAAATCATGGGCTGAGTTAAAGACAGTTTAATAGGTAAAACAATTCCATGGTATGGAATATGCCTTTGGCCAGTTGGGTCAACTGTCCTGGCTGTGCTTCTCCAGCCTACTCACTGGTGGGGTGGTGTGAGAGCCAGAAAAAGCCTTGACTGTGTGTAAGCACTGCTCAGCAATAACTAAAACATCCCTGTGTTATCAACACTGCTCCAGCAAGTAGCTGCTATAAAGGAAATTAACTTTAGCCCAGCCAAAACCAGTCCATGTGAGTGGAAGAATTGAAACAGAACTGTTGAAGCTAGATGAGTCAGAGCAGCCAAAACATTTTGTTTAGAGTTCACACAGTAAAGTTGCTAGTGGCATGATGGGCTGACCTGTTGGTAATGCCAGGGTAGTTGTGGTGTGAGGCTTTTCAGTTTGTTTTTTGACTGCTGCCTATTGATGATGTAATCAAATTGATCCACATCTGTACCTATCATGGATTATCCTGATTTATCTGCTGTCTTCATCACTTAATGGCCAAAGCTATAGAATACCCATAATAAAATTTGGAGTGGAATATCTGTACTTCTGAGGGATTTCAGTACATGGGGAATATCCAAATGTAGTGATAAGGGACTTGCTAGTCTATATAGTGTGTCTGTTGTGCTTCACATTGTTTCTGAGAATTGTGATCTATTTAGACTTGACAAGGAAGAAGAAATTGGAGATACAGATGTAATATAAAGGAATTACTGGGATTGTGTATTGCACATCAGCAGTGCTCTTCTTTGTCCATTTCTGAAAACTTTCTCAAAGCTACATGTGTGCATGCCACTTTCACAACCATTAATTTTAGCATATTCTGGCCAGTCTCCACAATATTTGTTGGAACACTCAAATCCACTTTGCAGTCTTAACTAAGCATGTTTCCTTTCTTCAGTGTGCTGTCCAAAATGTGCCAGTTCAACCCTTATCAATGCTGATACCATAGGGTACTCAAACTTGTTGCTATCACTGGATGAGCTGCCATGTGCTTGTTAAACCACAATAGCTGGCCCTAGTAGGAGAAATGGTTGAATGTTACGGCAATTCAAACATAACTACCACTTAGCCTGTCCCCCTCGGAAGCTAGGTATACACAGGAAGGTGGTATGGTATGGGGGCAGTGATTATGGATGCTGTGTCTGCTTCCTGATTCGTATTTCATGTCAGGGAGAATTTGCTGTTGAGCAGTGTGTTTTGAACCTTTTGGCTTCAGGGTCAGTGGAACGATGGCTAAGCTCCTATTATTGAAGTGAAGTAATAATATGAGGAAAACATTGGTTTGGAAAACTAACTTGATTACTCTTCGTCTGGTACACAGTGTTGTATTAGAATTTGAGGCATTTATTTGTGAAAGCAAGCGGTGATTTATTCTATTAATTTATTTTTTGCCACAGTAGCCTGACCTTCTTCCTCAGAGAAATAAATAATGGAAATTTTAAATATATATAAATACAGGCATACACTCCTCCCCCCCTAAACTGTTCGGAGTGGTGCATTTCCATCCATATATATATATTTACATTAACTGTTTAACTAAAGAATGATAAGGAAATATACATTTTGAAGATTTTTTTTGTGTAGTGTTCTATAAGTAGTGTCTTGTTATGTGTCTGTAGTTTTCATTCTATTTTGAATTTTGGCTCCAAGCTTCTACCCCATGATTAAAGAGGGAAGTAGGTGGGAAGCAAATGGGGTACAAAGCTGCTTTGTCTGACAACATTAAACCCATGCAAGGTTAGATTGACAAGTCTTGTGTCTGTCTTACAGGATCCATCTTCCTGGGTAAATATTCACCACCTGGAGTACACAGATGGAGGAATTCTGGACCCAGATGATGTGCTGGCAGATGTTGTGGAAGACAAAGATAAGGTAGAGCTTGGATAAAAATACTGGTTTTGCTTTTTGGTGTGTCTCTTCAAAGAACTAATGCTACTTTCTTGTTTCTCAGGCATCTGGCAAGTGAAGTGGGTGTTAAATGTTCCTAAATGAAACACATCTGCCCATAGGTGCTATAGCTCTCTGTTTCTGGAGTAGAACTGGGCGGGGGGGTGGCATGGGAAGAGACAGATACAGGATGGGGGACACACCTTTTCAAGCAGTTCTGTGTTTCTTGTTATCGCTGCATGAAAACAGAGTGGTAGAGGAATGAGAGTTTTGTAAGACATCTTTTTTTCATGCCATTTAAAATATCTTTTATAGTCTTTTTCCCTTGCTTAGAATTGTTTTTGAGAATCATTCAAATGTCATGGTTGAATGTGTGACAAAATAAACAGACAAATCCTGTGATAACAAGAACAGCTCCTTCAACTGTGTTGAATTTCAGGAGCAATTCCTGTCATTTGCTACTGAAAGTCTAAGCAGTTATAAATTTTAGAAGCTATGAGCCTCTAACTTTCAATTCAGATAAGATAGATGTCCCTTCCGGGGAGAGAAATGCCACTTGCAAAGAGGCCCCTTTTATGTTTTTTGTAATTATCAGGAAAATTCAGTTTTGGGAAACTAATTGGTGAGTTATTTCAGCATGGAGGTGGAGGGATATAATGTGTAATACTCTGCTGCTTTTTTTCTCCTTGTCTTTTTTTGTCATAAAATCAGAGGGAAAAAATATATCTAGTGATTTGAAAATGAAGATTGAAACATGGGATATGCCTGTACTTTCAGGCAAATAGCTGTCTATTCACAGTGCTGTATGCTTGGTGACTTAAAATGATTTTGTATATAGCAAACAGAAATGCTAGCTTTGTATGCTGTTGATTCTTCTGTGACTTAATATCAAGTGCAATGTTTTGCTTATGATTAATGGGATACTGCTCAGTACCTTAGAAAATTGTCTAAGGTGTACTTCAGTGTCTTTTTATGGTGACTTGTGTTGGGAATTCTTAAAAGCAATGGAGCTGTGTTTGGTGTATGTTCTTTTTATCAAACTTGTGTTTCTTGCTTGTCCATATTTATTGAAAGTGTACATAAATGCTCTAAGACTTTTTTCCAGTAGTGTTTGAAAACTAAATACTGGTTTCTGGGGGTTGACACAGCTGTATATAAAGGATAAGACTGTAAGTGTACATTGTCGTAAGACCATAACCATAACATGTTATAAAAGGAGATACTACATCAAAGGGAAATGCATTCCTGATCTCATCAGTTAATAAAAATTAACATGTCCACTCAGGATTCCTCTGTTTCACATGCTTATACAGGAATACTTACACAAATATGAGCAGTAGTTTGCAGAATATTTGACATACCATCTAGTTTTAAACTTGTCAGAGCCTTTGCTGTACTGTATTGTTGGGTGTCACTGGTTGAATACGTGTTAGAGATGAAGTTTCTAGTTCACACACAGCTGTCGGCTTAAGGATCTTCTGTTATAAAGGTACTAGGTGGGACTCTGGTTCTGAGGCTGCCTTGAGATAAAAACACTGGAAAACCAGACTCTTGAAGTAGTGTGGTGTGGTTTGGGTTGTACGGTGGGTTTTGTTTTTTAAAGAGTGGAAGGAAACAAGAGGTATGTGATTGTGATGGGCATTGTGCTGATACTGAATTAGCAGAGTGCCATTGTGGTCTTAGAAATGGTTTCTGCTTGGATATCTCCTTTGTTAAATAGAGGCGACTTGTGTTTGTTAGCAGCAGCAGAAGCTTTAGGAACACATGAAGCAGTATCAATAAAATGCTGAAACAGTGACCTTGTTTCAAGATTTGTAGAGACTGTAACTGTCATTGAAGTGTTTTTAATGATGATATCAAGTAGACGGTATGAATTAAGTGTAGTTCAGATACTTGTTTTAGCTAAGCATTTAATGAAATATTAAATAGCAAAGTCAATGAATTCTTCCTTCTCTTTTCACTACCAGCAGAAGTGCAATATTGAGCAAACATGTCTCCTGGAAGGTCTCCAAATGCTAGAGAAATTAGCTGCTGGGTGTTCAGAATAGTTAATGGGCCTGCACATGCTCCTCATAAGAAGCTGAAGATCTGGCTGAAGTGGTTTTACTTTGTAAAGGATGCTACATAACTCTGTTAAACCTTACTTCAGGCAGAAGTCTTTGCGTGTACCTTTAGTTTCAGTGACAGAAGTGTGAGTGTGAGGCTGGTTTGGAAAAGTTGTCTCAGCGAAATGACAAAAACACTTGGATTCAGAAGTAGATGTGAACTGATGTAATTATACAAAAGAAATGTCTCTCGAAGTACTTGAAAGGCATATCTTCTGTCAGTGGATTTTGAACTTTTTACATTGGTTCCAAGCAGGTTTATTAGTTACTGGGGGTGATGTTGGCTGGGTATAATACGTGTACAACAGTTATTTTCTGTCCTGGATTTGACTCTGTAGGCCTTCAGGGCTGTCATTCCAGCTGTGAAAGTGATGGCACACTCTAATGTGCAGTGTGTATTTAAATGAAGTTATAATGAAGTAATTCCTCCTTTGAACAGTTTCTGTTTCCTCCAACCGTTGAATCCCTCATGAAATGGAGAATAAAATCAGAGCTAAAATCACATTTAGGTAAGAAGAGAAGGTATGGCTGAAGAGTATGAGGTGGTAAGGAAAATGATTTCTGCAAGCAGGTCAGAAAGCAGTAAAATGAAGTCAAAATAACAAAGCAAGTGGGCAGGAGTTTAAAAAAGAAAGGACTGTGGAATTCTGAGGACATTTCTCTTAATGGGGAGATACAGTATTGCTGTTTTTAAGATCTCCTGTAAATGAGTAGCAGAGGCCTCTATGCTGGCTTGTTTCAATTATCTTCCAGTGGGTCAGCAGAGCCTGAAAATGTCATGCTTTGCAAATCTTTGTCATGTGGTTTGATTCTGAAATATGCAATGTGTGCCAGTAATGCATATTGAAGTTGGAGAAATGTGGTTCAAACTCTAGAATTCTATGTAATTGAGCTTCCTAGTATTTTCTCTAGGGTTTTGTAACTTTCTGATAACTGGGATGCAGAATAGAGTTTTTTATTCTTCAGTTGGTTGTACAACAGTAGATTACGCTTGTTTAGGAAAAACAAAGCAAGATATGTTAACTTAGTTACAGCGGAGGTTTTTTTTGCTTCTGAATGTATATGCTGCAGTGGTTTATTATGTAGGCTGCTGTACAGGTTATTGCATATTGGCCAGCCTTCCCCTGGAG
This sequence comes from Micropsitta finschii, assembly GCA_034783455.1. Lineage (NCBI taxonomy): Eukaryota > Metazoa > Chordata > Aves > Psittaciformes > Psittacidae > Micropsitta > Micropsitta finschii. The sequence goes on from JAVHNF010052036.1 coordinate 9,842, forward strand.
AAGTTGAAAAAAACAATAAAAATCACTTTGATGTAAAGAATAAGCAATGTAAGAGATGTTTGGTAGCACAGAAAGCAACTTTTGATGTTAGTTTCATATAACATGGAGGTATCATTTTAAGTGTGCCATAGACATAGTGTAGTTCATACTGGTATATTGTAACTTAGATGCTCTGTGTGCTTCATAAAATTTGCACCAAAAAAGGCATGCATCAAAGATAAAAATAGTATAGTTTCCCCTACCCTCTCCCCCTCCCAAGGTGGAGAACGTTGCTCTGGACCAGGGTTTTGACACTCAGTGTTTTATGACATTTAGTTGGTTAGTACCATGGTCAAGTTACTGGTTTAATGCATGTGATTTTACTGACTGTTAAACTGGTTGCAGCCAATACATGCTTCAAACTTTGGATACTTAGTGCTTCTGTCAGTGTTGGTTACACTTGTGTAAGTCTGAACGTCTTCTGTGAGTCAACTGTTGTCCTGAGGCGGGCAATTCCTTGCTAATGAGGTAAAATGGGGATTAGTAGATCAAAAAGCCTGGTATGTTCAACATGGATAAATGAAGAAATTTGGCAAAACTGGTATGTAAGGGCTGTTGTTCTTTAGATTTGGATTTAGTGTTTGGGTTTTTTTCCCCTAAGTATAATTTTTAGGCTGTGTTTAGTATCTTCGCCAAAATATGTGTAGGTATTTGTCTCTGTGACCCTTCTGGTTTCACTTTTATATTTTGTGGTTTTGGTAATGGGATATTGGAGATGAGTGGAAATCTTAAAATTTGAAAGCAAAAAGGTTAACTAATAATTCATTCTTCTTTCAGACGCTAAATTGGTAAACATTAAAATGGATGTAACTTTTATTGTGAATAACATGTTTACAACCTCCAAAAGCATGATACAGTGTTCTTGTTTGTCATGTTATTCTGTTTTTTCCTCATATAAATGATTTATAGGATGTTTCAGTTGTAATTTCCCCTAATCAAAGTTATTGGGATATGAAATTGTTACTGCTGACAGTATTTGTTTACTTAAATATTCATAGCTACTTCTGGGCAATGAAGATATAAATACACAACACTGAATAAAACCTTCATGTAACTTCTATCAAGAAAGTCCCAGTATAAATAATCCTCAGGTGCCTGATAATTAGCTGTGCATTGTGTGTCTACAAGCAGGGAAGTATTAAAAAGAACATTTCAGATATTACCTTTATCCTTGTCAACACCCTAAAATATGGAGAAGAGACACAAGAAAATCCTAGATCAAAACAAAGTATCTATCCTTTTGCATTGACTGTGATGGTGGCTTTTCTCCTAATCTTGAGTCACAGGCTTTTGAAGTTGTTGAAAAAGGCAGTACCAGTGCTTGCTAAAAACTTCTGTGGAGTTTATCTGGATTCTACCTGTAAATTGAAAACAAACAGAAAAGGCTTTGGGAATGGGGGACATTGTTATAGAAAAACTGCAGACCGTGATTTGCTGGCTCTTTGGTGGCAATGATGGAGTTTTGGTTCTTCTGTTGATGAAATCGTATGCAAGCCGGTCAAGCTGCAGCCTATTTAAAAAAAAATTATGTTTTCACACTTTTCAGGAAAAAAAGGTTTTATGCCATTTTGAGCCAGTGCTTGTTTAGGAAACAGATGTCTGGTTTCACTCTTGTGTAGTAGGGTA
>JAVHNF010052038.1:0-15866 GCA_034783455.1 Micropsitta finschii
AATACTCCAGCAAACAACCTTGCAGACAAATCAGCAGCTGAAGAAGCTGTTATGTAGAGAAGACTTAAAGAGACAGATCCTTGTTTAAACAGAAAGAACAATTTAAATTGTTTTAGAGGCCAGAGCTGTGCAAGGGAGCACTTCCTACCCCTGGACCAGTCCCTCCAGCAGCAGCCACATACCTTTCCTCTATTGGTGGAAATGCCTGTTTATTTTGGAAGGGTTTTGTGCTCCACATCACAAATGGAAACATTCAGCTCAGGCTGAGGCCTCAGAGCAATATTTAACTGACAACACACCACATACACACACCCACAGGAAACCTCTTTCCTCCTTACCAGTTTCTCTTTCCTGAGGCCTCAGCAACTGAACATGCAACAGCCCGTATCACCTTACAACCAATTGTAACTACACATACAAAGCATAGGAGTTAACTGTCAGATAGGGCACTAGATCCACACTTCCCATTGTGCTACAGAAATAATTTCAATCCTAATAGTCATTAAAAAATAAAACCCACCTTGATCACAGAGCAGGTTTCAAGTACAAAAAACAATTGGAAGGGCTAAGCTTTCTTACCATCACATCCCACTGTTTGTCCATTCCTAGCTACTCCCAGAGTGATTTCTCCTTCAAAAATACTGCCAAGAGCAAGCAAGGAACAGTATAAACATACTGTCCCCCATCAGCTGAAACCCTTCCATATCCCATCTCCAGTTGTATAACTTATTTTTCTCCTGTATGACCCGAAGCATCTCCCATTGCTATAGCAACCCAGCTGCAGAACTGAATGCCATATACAGAAAAAGAAGCAATTCTAAGTTATCACAAGCAGCTACATTAAGTTATATTTATAAAGATCCTACCTACCAAAAACTGGCAATAGGGATATTCTGCAAAAGGGATATTCAGCCCCAACCCAGTTTTAAGCTTTAGCACATCCTGTCCATTGGCATGCAGTGCCTGCTGTGGTCAGTAGACTCAGTTTTATTGTGTTGACCTGTCTTTAAAATGAATTGCCTAGATATGAAATAAATCAACCAAATTCAATTATAATTCTTGTGTTGCCTTTTAGTTCTAGTAGCATTTGTCACTCAACCTTGAAAATAAAAATAGAATACTTGGTGCAGTACTGCAGTAAAGTTTACAGTCATCTTCAAATAGTCCATGAAAAACATTCAGCCAGTTTCATCCTCTTGTTGAGTACTGCTGTATTTGAAGACACTTCTACCTATCATAAGCTTCTGTACATCCCTCCGCAAGGTACATGGAAGAGAACAGTGTAATGAAGTGGAAATAAAACATTTGCACAGACCAACCTGCAGAGCAACTAATAGCTGCCCGCCAAAGGAAATAAGAAGGTTCATCCACATGACTGTAAATAATCACTGTCTCCTGCACTGCACATGAACAGGAGAGGTTTGGTTTCTCTACAAGCCAGGCCAACTCTTTCCAAAGAAGTCTAACTACAAAAAGGTGAATAACTGCTTCTGGCATATGAACAGTAAAAGCCAGAACTGCTTAATCTTTAACATAATTACCTTTATTTCTTGTTATCTTCTTCCCAAGTCTGTTCTATAGCAGCAGCATGGGACACTTAAATACAAGGATAATGGACCAAAAATAATTCAAGTTTTCAAAAGCAAACTCTGAAGCATACCTGAAAAACTGGAGTTACTCTCATACTACTCTCAAAAACTTTAACTTGCCTTTTTCAAGCAATGCAAACCAAAGCTGTCACAATAAAAACAGAAATAATAACATCCCACAGGGGAGAGCAGAAGGCACTGTGTGTTTCAGTGTCAACAGAAATGAAGAGCCACTGTATTAACACATGAAAATAGACTTTATAGAACAGTGAAACCTTTTCCCACAGAAACAAGCCTACAGAGAGAACAAAAGATGTAATACTGGGGAACCAAATATTCCATTTAGATAGAAACTGCTCTTATGCATCTAAATTCTGCATTTCTTCATGTACTTCAGATTTTGAAGGGCTGTTTCTTCTGAAAGCAAAACTGACTGTTACAAACTACATGAGATCTCAGAGGGCAGATGAAACAAAATTCAGACTCAAATTTTCTCATTTCACACTTTCTACGTAAGAAAACTTTAGAAAGGACAGAGTTCCAATAAATTACTTGCTACAACTTCGTCACGTAGTTACAACTTCATCTTTCTGAATTCAGTATTACTAAAGCAATACTTAATTTCTGTTCTATGAACACAGAAAAAGTGTTTGAAACATAAGTTGTTTTGTCAACCTCATATGTTACGCTTGGCTCTGCTCTAATTCCCAGTCTTTGGGAATCTGGGAAGCTCTACTTGCCTGTCTGTCACCTAATAATCCAGCAATAAGTAACTCATTCGGAACTGCTCTACAGCCCTGAGTCTTGTGTGCTGCCATGTGAATCAAAGGACAGGCTAGATAAAATATATGGAAGCCAGAAGAGAGGCATCACTTAACTCTTTTCCATGCCTTTTTTAAGGCCATAGATTCGTTAACATTTCCCTTATGGCATTTTAGAGTTCACTGCCCCAGAAAGGAAAATGTCTTGTGTTTCTGCTGCTTCCTGGACCATGCTGCAAACCGGTTTAATTCACTTACCACACAGAAAATTCACACAGAAGGGGAAAAAAGGCAGTTGTGGAAATAGATTTCTCTTAGGTTCAATGAATTCAGTTTACTCACTAAACCAAGTTGCATCCTGAATGCGAGAGGAAAGATTTCTGGGTGGCAATCAGTTAACTTTGAAATAGATAAATAACTAGTAGCATCTAAATGGAAAACCACATCTGTCTCAACATGACACAAGAGATGACATACATGGTGTTATGTTTCACAAGAATTTAATCCATATGTTCCTGTCAAAAGTGTGCCACATGATACCCAGCAAGATAAGCAAAGAAAAAGCTTATGCTGAGAATCCCAACATATACCCAGCTCCTCCAACAAAACTTCAAGAACAAAACTATCTAATAAGATACACTCTCCCCCTTAAAATGACACAATAAAAAGTATAAGCAGAGTTTTTAAACAAACCTGCAGAAATATTACAGGGTTCACAAAGAATAAACGTGACTTTACCTTTGGTTTTTTGTTCAGCAGCCTGAAAGAAAAGAACAAAACATATCAACTACTTGTCTATACTCAAAATGATACCTAACAATTATAGGGCTTCAGGCCTAACTTTCTGCAGAAACTGCTTGCATAAACCAGGCATCAGCTTCAACGAAGGACTGAAAAATGCTACTTTAACTCCAAGTATTAGGAATGTAAGGAAAACTGATGCCAAAGAGACAGTACAAAACCTGGTGAGCAGTCTGGCAGTGCCCAGCCTTCTGCACTTCAGAGCCTTCCTGAACCAAACAGTTCAGTCATGAACTTTTTAACACTCAGAAGAATTAACTTCATGACTTTATCCAGTATCCCTTTGTATCCATACAAACTATTTGCCTATACAGATTAAGTGCACATTTTTATGAAGACTCTTCTTTTCCTGTTTGGAATCTACCCACTTTGTTGATGTCAAATAATTTTTATACTGGAAAAGGCAGTGACCAATTCCTGCCCACCTCCTAAGAGCTATTTAAGATTAGAACTGTGTAATCCAGAAAATGAGGCAGGAGAATGCACACCACAAAAAATGTACAACGGCCTCAAAATCTTGAGCCAGTTCAGTACCAGCTGAAACTAATCCAGCTGACTTTGCATTGCCATGGAAGAGGAATGTTCATGTGAGACAGTGGTGGTAGTGGTAGCATCAGGAGATGGTAAGAGCTTGGGGAGTGCTAATAAACTGCCACAACTGCTCTTGCAGGAATTTTCTGAGCCCAGCCTCACTCAAAGCCAACAGGACTAGGCACCTGTGTCAGAACTGGTCACAGAAGTAAAGGCTGCAGGGTCAGTGTCTCTATGTTACACATAAAAGTGAATATTTAATTTAAAACAGTAACAGGAACAAACCTTTTTCTGAGCACCTTCCTTCTTTTTCTTTTCTTCCTGCTTTTTCTTTTTCTTTTCTTCCATCAAATGTTCCTCTTCTTGTGTTTCTTGTTCTTTCTCCCTGGTAAGAATAAAGGTTGAGAAGGACTTCTCAGTAAGATAAAAGTTTATCTAGGACAGTTAATAATTCATACTTATATTGCTAACTTTCTCCATCTCATGTCTAAAAAAGGTTGCTGTAACAAAAGCACTGAAAAAACTTGTTCCAAACCAGTGACAAATAATAAGCAATGAAAATTCAGAAAGAATCAATTTGGAACATCTTTCCACAATCACTCAAAAGTGCTACTTAATAGTAGCTCATTCTAGGGAAAGGAAATTTCAAACTGAAGAACAGAGAAGTAACCCAGGTGGTTAAATCCAAGTTCTGCTGCTTCTCAACAGCTACAATTCACAATGTACCTTAAAGATCATGCACGAATTCAGTATTTCCCAACTATTTTTCTTACTCTGATAAAACACATCCTGTATTCGTTTCTCATATGCATTAGTTTTGTTCTCAAGAAGTTGTAAACTGAAGCCCAGATGTATTCAAGTCATCACATTTTGTGCTCATCCTATAAATTCTATTGGAGAATTTGCAGGAACACAAAACACAACTGTTACAGTAGCATCTTGGTTAAAATTTAACCCAAGTTACCCCACATCAAGAAGATCTATAGGAAAGCTCACCATCCTTGCTTTCTTTGTCCATCACCATAATAAATGGTTGTAACAATGACCCTCCCCAACATCCTTTCAAATAAATACCAATGCAAGTAATTCATTGACTTCTCTACAACCATTTCATCTTCCTTGACAGCTCTTCAGGTCCTGACCATTTATCAGCCTTACAGATCTTCTGAGAAAACTCCATTTCTGATGGGCTAAAACCATGACCATTGCTATTATTAGATTTGATGTCTCCCAGTTATTCAAGATCACTTGTAGCCTAATTTCTTATCACTTGTACCTTGCCTAAGCTCACAGTCCTCCTTTATTTTTGGTTGGGGGGTGGGTAAAGAAGACCTTGGTAGTTATGCAATTACAGACTTAGAACAGGTCTGCAGGGGCTGGGAGTTCTTTATCTAAAGGAGAAACAGATTTTGCACATCATGTCTTCAAACATTCCCAGTCACATTTTCTCTTTTAACTGCACCTTTATTTCCCTGTAACATGTTTGCACATTATTACATAGTTTCCCTTTTTATAAAAAGATAAAAAAAAAAGGAAAAAAGGAACATTGTAGTCCATTTTTTGAGATTTTGGCTTTTGAAGGGTGGTTTAGTTTTTAGCTTTTTCACTTGCCTGAAAATACCATGTGTGGCCACTGCAAATGCTTTATACCTTGCAGAGATGCTGCACCGCTCTCCAGACTAAACCCAAAGCAGCATCCCTTCCCTTGTGCTACCCCAGACAATAAACATTGCACTGAGCAATCCAGGTCTAAACACAGGGGTTCCTTTCCTTTTAGACACCTAAGAGCACTCCAACTACTTACAGAAGTGACAGATACAGCAGGCCCCAGAGCCTGGTCAGGCACATCTGGAAGCGCTTGGTGCACAACTGGAGGTCATGACATGGGAAGCGGCATTAGATACTTGTATTTTAGATGCTGTACCACTTACTGTCATGAGCAAAAATTCATGACCTGCATGAAGGCTCAACCATGTGCCAACTTCAAAGGGCCACCTTTCAAATACTGTGCTGTAAATCAATGTTTGAGAAACACTGGCTCTGAAGAGCTGCAAGGTGGGTATTAGCATCACATACGCTGCGCTTCAGAAAAGGGTACTTGAAGTTGCACTTTTAAATGGCTTGTTCTAGGACTTTGCAGAAAGTGATGACTGACTTTACCACAAGAAACGGAGTTGAAACCATAACAGATCTGCCTTTAGTCCTGCTCACTCTGGAGAACAGAAGTCCCCAGGATTTCAGTCACTACAAAGTAACAACATCCAGTCCCTTCATTTCCAGTGCTCCCTACCCAAGTCACATCAGACTCTACAAAGCCCACGTCTTCAAGGGAACTCTCCCAAACTCTCATGCCATTGCCAAGGGAAGTTCCAGCCTTTTTTGTGTTTTTAAAGCAGGTGAATGAAACGAGGAACTTTCTGGTTTTCCATTCCTAGCACTTAAGAAAACCTGTGACACTACAGCGATTCCAGACCACCACAATGGCATTTAAATAACATTCATCAGTCAGTGCAGTATTTAAAACAAAACCCCACCATCAGTGCTTTGCTTAATGTGCAGGCTTTTTAAGCTATTAAAGTAGCTAATTCCCAATTTTCTTATTAAGCTTCCCACACACAGCCTCAAGTTCCTCGCACGGATTCACAGAATCCCTGGTTGGAACAGACCTCAAGGATCATCTGGTCCAACCTTTCCCAATACAAGCACGGTCCAGACTAGATGGCCCAGCACCTTGTCCAGCTGAATCTTAAAGTTATATCCACTGCTGGGGATCATTTTCTATCCCTGCCAAACTCTCATCACTTACCCTGGATTCCACTACCAACTGCTCTATTTCCAGCCTTCTTCTCCTCTAAAGGTGGTTCTCTTTTGCTGTTTCCCAAGCAATGCTATGTTATTCCCTCCCTTACACATGTCATACACCATGCTAGAGGATTTTCCAAATCAAACAACATTTTGCTTCATTAAAAATATAATGTATCTTATTGTCATATCAATTACAACATAAGACGTAGAAGTGCCACTCCTACTGAAAACCTGTTTGGGTTTGTTTAGAGGTTTTCTTTCATTCTTCAGACGAAATTCACCTCAGATTACCTCAGAAAATGATACTGTAATTTTTAATGGAGTTCCATTATCAAACCTGATTTACATAATGACACTTCTGAACGCATGTGCTTTAAATATGCTTAAAATAGAAATAAAGCTCCAAGTGGCCTCTCAGATGGCAACTCTTGCTGTCGCTTCTAGGCAGAAATTAGTCATCCAAGAGCAAAACAAAAGGAAAACAATAAAAACACTGCTACATAAAGTTTGATTACATTGTCAAAGGCATGTGTCGCAGTTTTACTTCCTGAGTGACAATTTAATCTTTATTACAGGAAATATGCTAAAAAAAAAATTATGAATACAAAGCTCATATGATTTAAACCAGAAGTGTCTTAGAATATACTTGTAGGAGTTTGCTTTTTTCATGTATATATAGATCTGATGTATCAGAATCACGGAGGATGAGCAGAGAGCAAAGAGCTCTACTATAGCATCAAGTGTTCCTTTTATAGATTGCAATTAGCTTATTAAATCAAGCCTAAACCAAGGTTAGCTTTGAAGGACCCATGCTTAAGAGCTCTCTCTGAATAGCAAAGCAAGCATGCAGGTCACTGTCAGACAGCCTGATATAACTATGGCTGTGTCCTGGCAATGCCTGTTGCAGAAAGGCTTAATAATCCCTTTAAAAACTATCAAATTAACGAATCTATGCCGATTTTCACTTTTAAGGTAAAGTGAGAACTTCAGTTTTCTAACTGGTACAAGACACTGGATTGCTTTCACATCTGAAGCCACAGCTGGGATTTTGAATTAGCACTTGTGACATTCTAACAGGATTTTGGAATACACCTTTTGGGAATATCGTTTTATTAGACACTATTTGTGTTATTCCGTGCACGGTTACTTATTACCCATGCAGTGTTTCAGTGTTCAGGCCTAGGACTAGAGACAGACCTGCCTCTCTTGTCCCTCCATGTGACACAGCTCCAAATCTAACCCTAATGAGTTCTGTTTGCATAGATTTAAGATACTGAAAGTATATTTATTTACATAGGAAAAGTGCCTGGAGTACCTCTTCAAAGCAGCATTCTGACCTTGGTCTACAGATGCCTTTGCCTGGTTTAGCCCAATGAGATAATAGCTCCCATAGCTTAATTATGGAATGCCTCTCTTGCACCTTAAATTCACATCCTGCTTTACGCTGGAAAAACTGACAGTTACGAAAATCACCAGGGATCTGAATGACAATGCAACACCTTAATGTAAAACAGGAATCCAACATAAAGCAAGAGGTCACTGGATCATCAACAGTCTCTGTTTTCGTGACAACTAGAACAGGGAAACTAAAACTCCACACCTGCCTCACACTAATTTTGCTTCCTGCTTCATCTTTATCCAGCCCAGCTCCCTGTGGCCTTTCTAGGGTAAATACTGGTGAAGGCAAGGAGCTGGTGTGACTTTGAAAGTGCAGCTTTTTTCCCTTGATAGAGGTTCAGTCATTAATCAAGAAGAGTCAAGCTGGCCCGTAACCACAAGCTCTCCAATCGCCTCAAAAGAGAAAAGAAGCACGTAGAACTAGCTCAAATAAGAAAGAATATGAAAAAACCCAGCAGAAACACATGGGGATGAAAATGAGGAAGGCCAGCAATGTATTAGCATTGCGCACATAAAAAGTAACAATAGATCAACCTTTTAGTGCTTTGGAGCAAAGGGAAGCATTAGCTTTGATACTTGGTAGGAAAGCAGGACTATTGACAGATGACCCTGTGAGGGGTAAAGCGATAGTACTGCTCTTTCTGCTTTAGCCTTCCCTAAAGAGGTCAGCTAGGAACAGATGGCCAGCAACCATCTGAACTGGTGCTGAGCCTGCAGATGATGACAGCTTCACAGAGGGATTTCATAGTGCCCTTCCCTGTGAAGGGAGGCTTCAGCCACACTGGCAGCAGGACAGCAAGGAGCCACCAACCAACCTGCCCCAGGATCCCTGACATTTGTCATTCTGCTTTCCTCACCCAAAAGGGCCGGATATGATTGCAAGCAAGAATCTCAAGATGTGTTTCTAAGTGCTTCTTCCCCCAGATTTGAGAAGAAGGAATGGATCAAACCTCTGGAAAAAATCCAGAAACTGGCAATGAGAAAAATGAGATGGAACTAAGTATTTTACTACCACTCCCAACAGGAAACCGGGCCAGCTTATAAAGGCTTTGGAGAAATCTGATGTCTCTGCTGGCTGGGCCTGATATAATTTACCGTAAAACCAACTGTGTCTAAGACATCCCAGATTACCTTGAAGAATCAGCAGAAGATGGATGGCACTCTGGAAGACTAGCAAATGGCTAAGACTGCATGTAACTTAAAGGGGAAGGGATAAAAACACCAGCAGCAGCTGAATCTCCACACAAAATCTGTGGGAGAACAAAGCCCAGGGTTTCTTCCCTATGCCATAGCTCCAGGTCATTTTTATAAGGACTGATGGGAAAGAACAGAAGCAACTGACTGATTTTTCAGGCAAAATGCAAAGTTCTGCTACTAAGAACAAGGGCATTTTTGTTGGGTTTTGTACCAAGAACATGGTAGGGAACACAAGCAAAGCAAAACTACAGTAAAATACTCACAAGTCACCCCAGCACCTCCCCTTCCAACAAGGCAGAGAACCAATGGATTTTTGTTGCAGTATGCCACATGTCCAACATTCTTATTAAGTACTTTGTTGGCTTCATAATCATATGTATGAATACAGTATAGAGAACAACTGGCTAAACACCAGCTTTAGGGAGATAAAAATGAGATGTTTCAGCAGCTTTCAATCCAAAGGCAAAGCAACAATGTCACATATGGTCAGAGATTCATCAGCTGCTGTTGTCCAGTTTGGGATTGTCTACAGCAACAGAGAAACAGCAACTGAAGAGAGACCAGAAAACAGCAACAAGAAGGATCAGAGATCAAAAAGGCAGAGCCCTTGGCAAAAACTTAAATCTAAAGAGACTGCAACCCCTTCATTCAAGTAGGTGTTAGAGACAGAGATACGAGAAGAATGGAGTAAAATCTTTCTACTTTAGCTGTGCTAAGTAGCACTGAATTTAAATTGTACAAAGAAGATTTGGATTAGGCATAAAAAGATAATCTTCCACACTGTCACATTTAAAAACCACCCAAACCAAACCACCCCACACATGAAAGATACACTAAGTCTTTATAAATACACATTTGGAGGAGAGAAGAGGAAAAACTTAAAGAAAGGAAAGCTTTTTATTAAGTAACACTGATACAAGACCACACCAACTCCCTGACAGACACCATCAGACTGGAAACAGGAGGCCTCTACCCATTGACAACGTAAAATCCTGCAATACCCTTCGAGGGAATTAATGGGGGGAAAGCCCTCAGTCACACCGCTGCGGACAAGATAAGTATATGGATAAGTTACATGTATAGGTGTGATCAATCAGCTTGAAACAAAACCCAGTAATTTGCAGGTTTGGGTGCAAAATCTGTTCCTACAGGGAATCATAAATGGAGCTTCGGAAGTAGTTTTGTTCGACCTCAATTTATAATTTATTAATCTCGTGTTGGAGTTCCTCACTGTCAAATTGTGCCCTGTCCTGCACTTGTCACTCATTAATACATTATTTGCTTTGACAGGGGATTCCTTCCCTTCCTCTGAAACATCAAAATATCCCCCACTGCTAACAGCTGTAGGCCTACTTCTTTGATGCTCCCAGTATCCGGTCAACTTACCTTGAAGCGTTTAAGACAAATCTGATCTCCTAGCAGGCCCAGCAGTCTGATTTCTGAGGTCACTTAGAAATTCCACGTAAGTTCCTGTATGGAAACGGAGCACTAATGCTCTCATGTTTCCTCTTACTGTACAATACAGTTTTGGCTCCAAGTCTTCTTTGTGTGCTTGCATTTATTTGATTCGTTAGAGTACTGGTAGATACCTTCAGGCCTATGATGCTCTGTGGACCCTTCTCCACCTCAGCCTGTAATTGCAAGGGATTAGACTTGATCCCTCTGTACTCCCTTCCAGGCTTTCTTTAAACGGCAGCACGCTTGACTGAGGTGCAAGACATGCACAGACAACTTCATTCAGAACTGTAATTTGTGCAGGAACAGAATGAAGCTGCTGTTTAAAGACACTCAAGAACACTACAGCATTAGTTGAAAACAGGGTGTGAAAAGCAACATATTCAAGTAAAGCATCTCACTGAAATTACAGGGTGATTTCAAGTTGCCCAGGATACTGAATTAATAATCCTGCTCTTCCAAACTGTAAACAGAAATCCCATGATCAGAAGAAAGAAGAGCATCTGCGTTACACACCTTGTCTCAAGGCTGCATCTCCAGCAGCAGTACATGGTGTTTCTAACATGTCCTGTTGGATTACTGGTTGAAGAGTAATAAAATACTGGCAGGACCTCAAGGAAAGTGCCTGCTGCTGTTGTTCTGCAGGACCCAGGCTCTAACTGGAAGTTTTCAATTCACCCAGTGTTGACTTGTTGTGACCTTACTTCATGTACACGCAAGGTAAACAACCGCTGAAGTGAATTAAATTAGAACAAAAATAAAGCAGACGAGGTAGTTATTATCATTCAGGACATTTTTTAAAAGCACGGTGACCTGGTTTTAGCTCCTACTTGTTGATTACCAGTCACGAGGAGCAAGGAAAAACCTCAAAGAAAAAGCCTCTATAAACTAAGGATGCAGATCAACTGTAGGTGGTAAGACATCAGAAGTTTGATGAGACCGTACCTGAGCACTGCCCGAGTCCCAGTGAATTGTGCAGGGTTTGGGGGTTTTGTTTTTCATCTACAGACTTCCTTTTGTTGAGATTCTCCTGGATCATTACCAGAGAGCAAGACCATGCTAAAGGGCAAATGGGAATGTTTCAGGAGTCTTATGTTACACCTTCATTACTAAGCAGTGCAGACCAATAGCAGTGGATTTACACAGCAAAACTCTATGTGCAGAGGACCTGGGTGCCACATGATCTCCATTACAAGTGACTTTATTGAGAAGAGGCCCAGTCTGCTCCCACGCACCAAATGCTCACCTGCAGCAGGAAAGCATTAACTGCAGCCTTGGAGCAAATCACACAGGAAGTTCTATTTAAAAGGAAACCAACATTTGCACTGCAAGACCACGCCGTGATATCAAAGCACTGCAAGCAAGGACAATCAGAAGGTTGCCTTAAACATGAAACTCCCAATCTAAATTAACACGCCAGTGTAGATGATACTACAGGGAATGAAGCTGCTGTCATACAGGTATGCCACTTCTCCTGTGAATGTGCTGCTCTCCATAGCACAGTCTGATTAACGTATATACGAACACCACTCTGGAGCAAATTTAAGTAGTTAGTAGGGAAACGCGGTTATGGTCTAGAACACTACACAAAACCTCGATCTTGTAAACATTTCAGGCATGAACTGTATCAGAATCTGCTCCCCCAGTCTGCTGACAACACCTCAACAGACCTCAAGTATCCCCCATCATGTGTACCTCTCAGGCTGTGCAAGGACCAAGTATAAGAAACACACCCCAAAACCTCCAGCTTGCATTACATCCACCACTCAAAGCAGGCTAGAAGCATCAAGAAATATGCTATGAACAGCACCTCTCCTCCCTCAGCAAACACGGACCTACTCCTCTCTGGGAAATTTAAGCTACACACCATGAACAGTCCAGATAACTGCATTTACTTTCACAGCACTGCCTCCTTCCAGCCCCAAGGCTCCTGGTACGGTGAGAGGTGGGTGATCAACAAAAAACGCAAGAGTGAGCCAGCGGGCTCAGCCAGGAGCCAAAACATGTAAGATGTCTAACTCTGCGCTGGAGAAAAACCTAATGGCACTTAGAAGTGGGGGTTGAGGGATCTCCACTGGAACAACTGAACAACTATGGCAGGTCAGCTCTTCCTACTTAAAAATCATTGAGATAGTTTTCACATCGTATTACAGCTAAGACTATTCAACAGAACACCAACGATGTAGGGTGTCTCCTCAGGAGAGACGCTTGTGGGGTTACATGGTAGCTGAGGAATGATTCTTGAGGAATGTGGACCCCTAGCATGCTTTTAAGCCTCTGGTTTTACCTGCATCTCTAAATCTTGTAACTTCTTCCAAGACAGGAATTGTTAATTTAAAACTCAGCTCTACCAAATAGTATCTAATAGTTTTAATACATCAACTTGCTGCTTTAGTTCTAAAAGCCATTAGACAAATTCATAAAAGAGAGAAATGCATCAAGAGCTTTTAGATGCACAGAAGCAATCTCTGGCAAAAGAAGTCCCTGAGCTCTTACCACTGGCACATGTGGGTGAAGAAATTGGATGGACTTATGCCATGGCCCAGGATAGTAATCTCTTTGCTCCTACAGACTCAATGGAAATTTTTCATTGACAGTTTTAGAACAAAAGAAGGACTCTGCTAACAACAGCTGACACAGTCATGGAGGAGTGTGGACATTTCAGTATGGAGAAGGCTTGAAAAGTCATCAGAAGGAAGCTTAGGACTATGAGCGCCACAGAGGCAAGCAAGGAATGAAATCCAGAAATAGGAGGTCATATATTTGAGACACATAGTAAGAACATGTGCTGTGGCCTTTGAAGTCCTTGCCAGGTAGAGGAGGAAAAAGACCTTGGGGCAGTAGTTAATGACAAAGTGGTCAGGAGCCACGGAAGGAACATGGCCATGAAAAAGGGCAAATACAACCCACGAAATACAACGTGAGGAGTTTTGGCAGAAAGGCAAATACCGACGGCATTCTCCAAGGAAAGGCATTTTCCACAGTCATCCATCTCCTGGATAACTATGTATATAAGCCTAAGGGAAAATCCTGTGGAGATTGATACCTTTTGTGGGAGCCTGCGCTCACAAGAGCAAACGGACATAAACCAGGGAGGAGGAAATCAAGGGAGAAGAGAAAACAGAAGGAGCGTCTAACCCCTCCCCCCCCCAAAAGAGCAATGACTAGAAAAACCTTATTTCTATTTAATCTAGAGCTGTATATATTTATGTAAGAGATGATGTAACGCGGTTGCTTACTGAAATAAAAAAAGTGCCCTGTTATCCATTGGGATGGCCCTGTTAGTCATAGGAAGTTGTCCGGAGTAAAAACCATTCAAACCGAGAGGCAGTGCTTCTTGCCCGCTGATGCTAAGGAGCCTTGTGGCCCTTTTTAAGCTGTCCAGCGCGTAAATAGAGCCTCATAAGTAGTCATCTGCTTTGCCTTGTTCCAGCCAGCCCTCCCGCGGTTACCGTGACCGTCCGGTGCGAGTTTTTAAGTGAGCGATGCTCTGGATCAGGACCTGATCTCAAGGAACGATTCCCTCTCCCCATGAATGGTTTTATGCATTGGAAAGTAAGGGACTCCTTAACAAACTTGCTTTTCACACACTGCTCCCTTCCAATGGCCTGGCATATCAGTCCGCCAAGGGAGAGCACTCAGGGACACCCCACAGCCGGTGCCGCGGCGGACGGGAGGGCAGCCCCGGGCAGGGCTCGTCCGGGATGCCACCGAGGGATCCGGGCAGCCCGCACCTTCTGGGGTGGTCGCTGCTCGTTTAGGAGACTGTTCCCGATTGGGGCCGGTCAGGTTTGTTGCCAGTTTATTCCGCTGCGATGCCATATAGGAGCTCCTGCGTCCTGCCCGTCCAGGACAAGCAGCACTTGCCAGACATCCCCCACCCCGCACTGTGTCTGCCTTTTCCTCCGAGCTCCCCAGCCCGGGCCTGGCAGGGCCGGGCAGCCCCGGCTAGCCCAGCAGGCACGGCACGGCCGCCCCGCTCGCACCCGAACCGCTCCCGCCATAGAAGCCGGGCGGCATCCGCGGCCCTGCCGCTTGCGCAGCCTGCGGAGCCACAAACCCGGTCATCTCCGTTGATTTCAATGATACTAGCTTCGAGCCCTTCTGTTGTGGAGCAATTTAGAAGCTGATGAAACAGTAAATTCTTCGTGGAAACGTAGGCAGCTTTGTGCATTGCCAAGCAGGTGCCTGGCGGTTTTAGTCAAGGATTGGTAAATTTACAAGAGTGCAGTGGACGTGCCCTCCCCGGGCTATTGTGAAATTCAGGGACGAACAAAGAAGAACGTGAATATTCAAACAGACGCCTTTCAGCGTGTGGCATTGCTCCGCAATGTTTAAAGCGCTGCGCTTTCTTTTTCTTCTTGTTTGGGAAAAAACCCACCAACACCCACCCCCCCTCAAATCAGAAAGTACCTGTTTGCGTTTTAAAGCACATGGAAATCATCCGTGAGCAACCATATAATTTGATTTGCTAGACAATCTGCGAGGCGATTGCACATCATTTATAATGTTCATTGAGCATTTTGCTTAATTGTGTCTCTTTTTGTAAAGGAAGCATAGCCCCCTCCCGGCTGCGCCCGGCGCAAGTGGCCAGATTCCCATGGACCGCAGGCAACCGCCGGCCTTGCGCGGTGGTTCCCAAGCGGAGCCGTGCCCCGCGCACGGCTGGAGGAGAGAAAGGGCTCAGGTACGAGATCCCTGCTCGCACACAGCCCGCGGCTGCGGCAGGTGCTACCAGGCCGGGCTGCCGGGTGCCTGAGCGAGACCGGGGTTCCGCACGTGCGGGTCAAGCCCGACGGCACCGATGCCGTGGCGGGGATGCTTTCCTTCGCTAGCCCCAGGCCCGGGAAAGGAGCTCGGGGAGGAAACCTGAAAGCGGCACCAAAAGGGGAGGAAAGATATTTGATGGAGTACCCCCAGGTGCTTTACCATAGCTGGTCGCGCTTCCGCAACCTGCGCAACCTGCGCAACCTGCGCAACCTGCGCGCAGGCCGGCAGCGAGACCGGAAGCTCGTAAGGTGCCTCGGGGCATGGAGGGACCGGCTGGCAGACCCGTGTTCAGCGAGACCAGGACGAGCCAGAGGCTTCCCATCTCGGCCACGGAGCTGGGGAGAAGCCGAGCAGACCCGGGCTGGGTGGAAGCAAAGCTGAGGCCAGGCGAGAGCAGGCTAGGCTAGGCTACGCTAGGCCAGGCCAGGCCAGGCTGAGCAGCCCGTCCACTCCGCGCCGAGCGCTGCGGCGGAGGGAAGCCGGCAGCTCGCCTGCCGCTCTCCGTACCTTTTGCCGACCGCGGCCGCCCAGCCGCACCATATAATTTGATTTTCCCCCC